>PVJC01016973.1:0-32922 GCA_004026665.1 Murina feae | reverse complement strand
CCCCCCCTGCAGCCGCTCTGTGCACTCGGGAGGTCCCTCAGCCCGGCCTGTGCCCTCTCACAGTCTGGGACCTCTCGGGAGATGTCCACCTGCTGGCGTGCCTGACCAGCCTGGGTGAGGGGCTTTAAGGCTGCCCACAGCTCCCATTGACCCAATGTCCCAGCAAGGCTGGCTGAACGCAAATTTCTGGGGTTTATCTCCTATAATTGATGCTGTTCCTTTAAGACCTGGGGTTTGTTTATCTTCTATAATTGATACACTGTTCCTTTAAGGCGGCCTACTAACTATCATGGAACCCTCCTCTCTGCCTCACCTCGCCGCGTCTATAATGACACAATGTTACTTAGTGGTGAGGCCCTGGCTGCTCTTTCCTTCAGCTCCTGAGGATTCTATGATTGTTATATTGTTTCAAACCTGTGTTTCGCTAGAGCCAGTTTAAGTGGAGGAGCTGGCTGCAGCTTCACTTTCGCTCCTGCCGCAATGGAAACTGCCGTTTACTCAGGTCCGTGAGTGGCGGCGGCCATGTTGGCTGGGCTAATTTGCATACAGCCGCTCTGATTGGCTGGTGGGCGTGGCTTACCCCGTCTCGGAGAAATGGTTAATTTTACAATTTCGCTTTTATTAGTTTAGATTATTACTAGAGGCCTGATGCACAAAAATTTGTGCACTCAGGGGGTCCCTCAGCCCAGCCTGCGCCCTCTCACAGTCTGGAACCCCTCTAGGGATGTCCACCTGCTTGTGTGCCTGGCCAGCCTGGGTGAGGGGCTGATGGCCATTTCAGGCTGCCCATAGCCCCTTCAGGGTTCAGGTACCTACTGGGGTGCCTGGCCAGCCTGGTTGAGGGGCCGAGGACCATTTCAGGCTGCCCACAGCCCCTTCAGGGTTCAGGTTCCTACTGGGGTGCCTGGCTGGAAGCAGGTATCTGGGAATTATTTAACTTCTATAATTGAAACTTCATTGCCTTGGTCCCCCGCTCAAAGCCTGGGTTGCCCCTGGCAACACAAGGTCCCAGCCCCTCAGGTATCTGGGGTTTGTGTATCTTCTATAATTGAAATAGCCTTGAGTAGAGCTCAAGGTCCGCAGGGCCCTGGCTTCTTCCATTGCCTGGGGCAACTCCAGCTCCATAGCCGACTCCATCTTTTTTGAGTTAATTTGCGTATCTGCTCCTGATTGGCTGGTGGGTGTGGCTTGTGGGTATAACAGAGTGAGGGTCAATTTGCATATTACTCTTTTATTAGATTATTATTATTATTATTATTTGCAGGATAGCCTCTCTTTTATAGCAGTATGCATGTGCGTGCGCACATTCACACACACACACACACACTCACACACACACACAACTTGAGGAACATGTTATGTGTATATTTAATATTTTTTAGATAAATCTATTTCTAATAATGTAGTCTTTTATATCTTTTAAATATATATTATTTTATATGTTCTAGTATTTGGTTGAGAAAATGTGTCAGTGGTCTGCATGTGACACACCAATAATGCTTCCCTCTCTGTATTGCCTTTTCTGTACAAAAATTGACCAATTTCTGACTACATGACTATCTCCAAGCCATACTTTTGGAAACAAAAACAAGTTATAACAAACATGCCAAGTGACTCAATGGAAAGTTTACATAACTTCTGATAGTTAGGAACTGACCACTGCCCTGGAGTTACCATAACTTTAAACCAATGATCTTCTCTCCAATTCCGGATAGAGACAAGGAGGCATTTGAGGAACATGGAAGTGATCAATTCTTAAAATTCAAGTTTTCCTACAATATCAAAAGGAGTCTACACTTCCTTTTAAAAAGCCCAAATGACAGAGAAATGAAAACATGGCCAAAGAACAAAACTAATTATTACTTTGATCTTGATCCAAATCACATACAATTTAATTCCAGTCTCCCACAATCAGATTTTATTTGGCACAGAAGTGTTCCTGTCACTCTTATTATTTTAACAAACACTAATTACAATTTTGTAGATGCTGAATGTATCGGAAAGGTATAATGTTTCATCATTTTATTAAACATTAGAGGCCCAGTGAACAAAATTTGTACACAGGTACAGCCCCTAGGCCTGGCCAGCAATCAGGGCTGATTGGAGCCTTCTGGCTACTGGCTGCCAGCTGAGGTCACCCTTACCAGGTGCTGGCTGCCATCCAGGACCTTCCTTCATTCCATGCCACCCCCTGGTGGTCAGTGCACAGCATAGTGAGTGATCAAACTCCTGGTCTTCCAGTCGAACTCCTGAGGGACAATTTGCATATTAGGCATCTAATCTAATAAAAGTGTAAGATACAAATTAACCGTCTCTCTGGGTTATGCCCACTAGCCAAGCCATGCCCACCAGCTAATCAGAGTGGCTGTATGCAAATTAACCCAGTCAAGATGGCGGCCAGTGCCATGGAGCTAGAGTAAACAGCATGCTTCTGTTGCAACTGCCTGCCTAGGCTGGCTGAGCTTCTGTTCATGGTAACTATGTTTTAATTATAGAAGCCATAGAGCTGAAACAAACAGGAGGCTTCCTTACCTGACTAGACCTTGGCTCAAAGCAACAGTGTTTCAATTATAGAAGATAAATAAACCCCAGAAACCTACTTCCAGCCAGCCTCGCTGGGACTTTGGGTCAATGGGAGCTGTGAGCAGCCTGAAAGCCTGAAAATGGCCCTCAACCCATCACCCAGGCTGGCCAGGTACCCCAGGAGGGACTTGAACCCTGAAGGGACTGTGGGCAGCCTGAAAACAGCCCTCAACTCCTCATCCAGGCTGCCCAGGCACCCCAGTAGGGACCCAAAACCTGAAGGAGCTGTGGGCAGCCTGAAAATGGCCCTCAGTCCATCAACCAGGCTTGCCATATTCCAATGGGGTGAGGGTTCACACTGGGAGGCTTGGCCAGCCTGCAAACAGCCATCAACCCCTCACCTAGACTGGCCAGGCATGCCAGCAGGTGGACATCCCCTGAGGGGTTCCAGACTGCAAGAGGGTACAGGCTGGGCTGAGGGACCCCCAGAGTGCACAAATTTTTGTGCACCGGACCCTTAGTATGCATATATATATATATATATATATATATATATATATATATATATATTTAAGTTCTCTGTTTCAATATCCAGCTCTATATCTGCAACCCTAGAAAATGGATCAGATTTTTTATTTGAACTCCTCATGGCACAAAAATAATAGAACATATCTTCAGAGCCAATATGTACTTAGAGAAATATTAATTAGAACTCAGAGATGTTTCATCCCACTATCTACCTGTGCTCTTTCTAATTCATGCTGATATTCCAATATCATTCAACTATTAAAACATATTAATAGCTTATATTTATATTGAACTTATTATGTACTGAGCAATATTCTGAGATATATATATATGCTTGAAACCATGTAATCCTCATAATGTCCATATGAACTAGATATTCACATTGTTAGTATTTTATGGGTGAGAAAAGGGAGATATAGAACTGTTAAGAAACATTCCCAAGGTCACACAGCTTCTAACTGGCAGAGCTCAGAGACAAACTGGCCACCTGGCTCCAGAGTCTGTGCTTTAAAATTGTGCTTTACTATTTCTCAAAATAAAAACCAATGCAGCATTTTGCAAATCATTCTCACTGTAGTTTACTTGTGAAATGTATTTTTAAAAGTTAAATTGAGCCAGCTTTCAAATAAGCTTATAAATTGAATTCCTTGGTTGATAAGCTTACATTCCTGACAGAGTTGTGTTAAATTTACTGCCCCTTATTGTATTTTTTTCCAATTTCAATTGTCTTATTTTTCAAAGAATTTTGACTTAATATCTCCCCGCCAAGATTTTCTTAGGCTCCTTACCTCCATTAATGTCTACCCTGGTATATCCCAGAGCTATGAATTAGTTTCAACATTAGCCTACAAAAACCACCAGTGGAATGGTAAACAATTCCAAGGCTGCATGGGATGAAACTCCTAAGTAGCCAGCACAGTAAGTGACATTCCTTTTCTAAAGGGGAGGTGACATAATCTAGCCTGCTTTGGGAATGCTTCCTGGAAGAACCCAGATGTACACCAAATCCTGAAAAGTGGATAGGCTCTGGATTCTGGCGATGCGAGAGGATGTGAAGTAGAGAGAACAGATCCAAGGTCTGCAGACCATTCTTCCTGGATATTATAGGACAACTAGGCTGCTGGAGCTGATGGTCACTATTGAAAAGCACTGGATAACTCTAGCCCAGCAACTTTCACACCACGTGCCACCAGAATCTTTAAAACATGCAATACCTGATTATTTAGTCAGGGACACTGATCTCTTTCCCCTTAGATTTTCACATGAAAAATAATAACAATCAACACAACAATAATCATCTCATTTGAATGAGTCAAAATTATACCTATTTTTTTGTCAGATCAGCACCAAAAATATATTTTTGATGTGCTGTGGAATTTCAGTAATTAGTTCATGTGTGCCATGAGATGAAAACGGTTGAAAATCACTGTTCTAGCCTATGCTTTTTCCTATGTTCCCTAAGCTACTGTTTCTCACCAGAACATAATTGAGAAGTTTATAATGCATGCTCTTTTTCCCTAGAGTCGCCTTGTATTTTAGCACCAACTATACTGTTAACCTAGGCAGAGCCTTAGTTTTCAAATGTAAAGAAATAAGTAGATAAATTCTGGATTGTGGGAACTAGAGTTCTTTCACACACTGAACTAAGCAATACAGTAATACTTTTGAATTGGCTGTTGGCATGGACAGTGGCAATAGTCAATCCATTCTTGGCTCATACTGGTACGTAAAGCTCACATCTCTGTATTCTGAGATAAATAGATCACTGCAGTAGGTAGAGGCTGAAAAAGTGTAGAATGCATGCAGGGAAACTGTTTTCTCTATTACAGAGAGTCCTTGAATATCCTGAAGTTGGATCCACAAGCCCCAAGATTTTCTGAAACATTCTCATGATAGGCAGGTGTTTCTCTGGTCCATTCTTTGTCCCTGGATTTGGATTGGGGTACTTTTAGATATTCTGGGTGCTAAGAGTAAAGGCAGTTGGCAGATTAATGCATTATAATAATTTATGTGTTTAATCTTTCTTTTAAATGAGCCCACTGGTTCTGCAACTGGTACGTACAATATTTATAAATACAAGTATCACAGTGTCCACTTTCTGCAGTGGGATCAAATAAAACAGCAGCAGCAACAACAAAAATAACATTGAATCAACCAAAAGCAGCTGGCTGGACTCTGCAGTCAACTGTTTATGAGCAATTGTGGCTTTATTGCCCTTATTCATTGGATGTGTAGAGTCAGAAGATCCTAAAGTTCTGGAGCTGAAGGGACCTTGAGTGTCAGGTGGCTGAGATCTACGCTTTTAGACAAATGAATTGTTATCCAAGAGGAATACCCTGGAGTTCCAGCCACACAAATATTAAAAGGATAAAGTAGTTTCCAGAATGCCCAAAATCAAAAGAATAAAGTAGTTTCCAGAATGCCTAGGAAAGACTTCACATATTTTGAAAGGGCTGTGATGCTTACCTGTAGAAGGAGGTAAACAGCAGGTGAAGGAGAGCTGTCATCAAATCTCAGTGGAGTGCAATACAAATAAAGCCTTGGACCCTGCCTGCCATCTTCCCAAACATGATCAGGCATCTTTTGGCCTGAACTAGAAGAATCTACTTCAGAGTTACCTGGGTCAACACAAGCTGAGTTTTAAGCCCCACAAAAAATAAAAAGACCATTAGAGCGAGAAAGGTGTAGAAAGAGCAGAGGAGGAGGGAGAGGGCGTAGTAACAATAGCTGGGCAAATCTCAGTCTTGATCTCCATCAATCCAATTACCTCCAATACTTGGTCATCAAAGAAAAACACTTCATAAAAATCCTTGAAGTATGTGCAATCAAATGTCAACAGGTAGCTAATGCTTCAGAGGGTGTACTTAGTAGATAAAAAGAACAATTTTAATGCCATCACAGATAACCATGAAAAGTGCATCCATAGCTTTGAAATAAATAAATAAATAAATAAATAATAGAATTTTCATAAAGAAGTTACACTGATTTTTGTTAAGCAGATGGACATAAATGTAAGAATTTCAGACTGATAGCCACCATTTCAGCAATAAGAAAACATTATACCTAATAGTTGAAGCCTTTAGAATGAAGATGTAGATTAAGTGGCCACATATACATATAAATCTTAGGAGGAATATAGTGAATAATAAATAATCAAATACCCAAAAGTTTAGCTATAAGGCAACTAGTAAGTTTTTTCTTGACCAATGAGCTTTCTACTATACCAAAATGATGAGCTAAGGAGATCTACACAGGGATTTAATAAAACAAAAATAACTTGACCTGGAAAATGAGAGAGAGTGTCAAGAATTTATAATGGATATTGATTCATTTTCTTTAAAATCATGAATAAATGGTCCTTCATTTTAGTGAAAACAATTTGACTAGATAGAAGGAAGTGGTTGCTGGGAGTGAGTATCTGCAGTCAACATATGTCATACATTTTCCATTAACAGCACTGGGGCTCCAGTCATCTATCTGAGGCAGTTAAATCTAATCTTGCCTAAAAACAAGGTGAACAACTGGTTGAACTTTCAAGGTCCTACCCAGTTCTGTGAGATTGAGCTGGGAAGAATGAAAACATATGACCTTCATGAAAAACCCTGTTTCTTTTCCTACTTTTTATTGACAACGGGACCCTGAGGGACTGGGGCATGTGTTGTTCCAGCAGAGGTCAGGCTGATGACATTTCTATAGATTTTTCCTTCTTCTCAAAGAATCACAGATACAAGCACTGGAAAAGACCTATTGCTCCTTCTTCTGTTCCCTAGAGGCCTTGCAGAATTGCTTCCAAAGTTCTTTCCTGCTATGTCCAGTCAAGTTTCAAATAAACCAAGAAATGAAGTATCTCCCAGGGCCTTTTGTAACTCTTTTATAATTGAATAGATCTTCTATTTAGAATATGTTCCTCAAAACAAACTCATTTCAAAAGAAAATCATCCCATTCCTCTTACCAATTCCCTCTGAATTTCTCCCTAACTTCTTCATCTATGTCTTTGGTCATTGCTCTCAAAAAACCTAGCCATGCCGACAGCTTCTTCAACTATCCAGTTGACAAATGGAGTTGTCCATTTTAAATTTTCAACCATTCTGTTCAGGTGGTTTCTTTGTCACAGTTTCTCTGAGGCATTTGAATTCCTATAAAATAACAAACGTCACAGAGTAACCCCAGGCTGTAACCAGGATGAATTATGGTAGGTATGAGGGGAGAGATGCTATACTTGGTATCAACCAAATTCTCAGTTTTCAGGTAGATTACCCACTGAAGTCTTCACCTTTCCCTCCATCCTCAGGGAGCTATAGCTCTTGCTGAAAACCTGTATCCCTTTAAATAAATATTTTTTAATAAGTACAAGAAAAAATCAGTCCTATTAATTTCTTTGTGCGCAAATGAACCTAGCTGATCAGAACAGCTGTGTGCATGTGTATATGCGTGTGTGTAGTTATAGTTATATAGTTATATATTTTGTTTCTTACTAAAGGAACAGTTGAATAGGACTATCTGGTTTAAAGGATGAGCCTGACTGATTACTGTAATTCATAGGGCCTTAATTAGCTGCACAAACCATTAGCTACAATTAGACTATTATAAAACACTTGATGCGCTATGTCAACCATGGGGCCTCATTTATTCTTGTGGCAGGGATCAGGAGGGGGGAGGGCAGGCACTGCCAAGCATGCTAATAAAGAATGATTTTTGATTTAAGATGTTGCCGATAGTGCCTCAAAATTAATCTCAATAGCTGTCTAATTTGTGTCGGTGGATGGTATATTTATTGTAAAATGACACCAAAGCTAAATGAGTTACCTGAAGCTGGAGTGTTAATGTCAGTGCCTGAAGACTCAACTCCATATGCTGGGATACGACGCGGTACTGATGCCAAGTGTTCCCAGCGGACCACTTGGCCTCATCTGCCTCAGCAAGTTCAGCAACCTGACTTCCACTTTATGATCCTTAAACAGTAATAATAAAAGAGAAAGAGGCTGAAGTGGACAGACACTATCAAGGATAGGAAGAGACAAAGAGAGGTAAGAATAGAAGAGAGAGAGAGGTATTGAAGGAGAGAGAAGGGAACCTCAGAGAGGCATGGTTACAATGTAAGTTTCACAAGGCAAAGCTTAGCTGTAGATAACTATGGAAGTTCAGAAGATAGCAGAGTCCAATGTATCCTTCAAAAGGTCCTCCATTAAAGAAGAAATGAGAGGGACATGTTAGTGGGTATTGGTCTCCCAGGAGGCAAAAGTAGAGTAGGAAATATCTTCTTCCACTCTGAGACCATTTGATAATAATAGTTCACATTTACAGAAACTTTAAAACATTAAACCTCGTTCATGTGCAGTAGAGCTTCTCACTCAGTGTGGGAGTCAGCAGTGGTGGGCAAGAGGCTTTGATTCAGGAGACTAGGGAGAAGTGCATAGCCACAGCCACCTGGTCAGTTGCACAGCAGCAGAACTAGAATTCAGATTTCCTATATTAGTGCTCTTTTCAGAATATATATCCAAGGTGGCTTCCAAATCTGGCAAACTTTAGAATTCTTAAAAATCTAAAGATATAAAAGCCTAAGTGACTGTTACAACTGAATGACCAGTTAACTGGTCACTATGATGTGCACTGACCACCAGGGGGCAGATGCTCAATACAGGAGCTGCCCCCTGGTGATCAGTACACTCTCAAAGCCAACCTTCCATAGCCGACCAACCTCCTATGATCCCTCCCATACCCCCCATTGGCTGGCCAATCTTCAGCAGTTCCTCCCCCAGCCAGCCCCAATCAGGACTGGGCAAGATGGCCCTGATCAGCTCCAATCACTTGCCAGGCAAAGAGATCCCACCTGTGCACTAATTCATGCCCAAGCCTCTAATAATCCTATATAATAAAAGGCTAATATGTAAATTGACCGAACCGTGGAACGACCAGTCACTATAACACACACTGACCCCCAAGGAGGAAGATACTCAATTCAGGAGCTGCCTCATGGTGGTCAGTGTGCTCCCACAGGGGGAGCGCCACTCAGCCAGAAGTTGGGTTCACGGCTGGCGAGCACAGCGGTGGTGGCGGGAGCCTCTCCTGCTTCTGCAGAGCACTAAGGATGTCTGATTGAGCAGGCCTAAGGCATCAGTCGGACATCTCCCAAGGGTTCTCAGACTGGGAGAGGGCATATGCCGGACTGAGGGCCCCGCTCAAATGCATGAATTTTGTGCACCAGGCCTCTGGTTACATAAATAAAAAGGTTTCTTGGCCCTGTCCTGGAAATGGCACCCCAACGTTTGTTTACAGTCCATACTCCCATCACCTATCACACTCCACTACAATGTGGCCTAGGAAGTGTCATGCCATGTTGTGCCCAAGAAGATGAGAAAATAGACTTTTGATGAACAGCTTTTAGTTTTGATAAACAGGCAGAGCCAGGAGAAGATGAGGCATAAGCAGGAGAGAGAGAGAATCTTTGACCACTAGAAATAGTTATGCCTTAAGCTATATCTACCTCTAGAATTTAAGAATTCTGAAGTCACATGAACAATTTTTTTTGTGTGTAAACTAGATTGAATTACTTTTCTGTCACTTAAATAACAATGAATAAAGTAGAGGAAATGAGTGTTTAGTTTTCTGGAAAGATGTTATATGGTCTTAGTCACTTATCTAATCTAATAAAAGACTAATATGTGAAATGATCCTCACTCCATTATACCCACAAGCCATGCCCATCAACCAATCAGGAGAAAATATGCAAATTAACTCAACTAAGATAGCAGCGGCCACAGAGCTGGAGTTGCGCTGGGAAATGGAGGAAGCCAGGGTCCTGTGGGCCCTGAGCTCTACTCAAGGCTACAAAGTTTCAATTATAGAAGATAAACAAACCCCAGATACCTGCAGGGCTGGGACCTTGGGTTGCCAGGGACAACCGAGGCTTCAAGCTGGGGACCAAGGCAACAAAGTTTCAACTATGGAAGTTAAATAAATCCCAGATACCTGCTTCCAGCCAGGCACCCCAGTAGAGACTCGAACCCTGAAAGGGCTGTGGGCAGCCTGAAATGGCCATCAGCCCCTCACCCAGGCTGGCCAGGCACACCAGCAGGTGGACATCCCCCGAGGGGTCCCAGACTGGGAGAGAGCACAGGTCGGGCTGAGGGACCCCCTGAATGCAAAAAATTTTGTGCACCAGGACTCTAGTATAAAATAATGGTCAATTTTTAATTTTTTTCTGTTATTCTGCTACTAATTGTGATGGATTCCCATTATGGCAAGACTGTTGACTAGATAGTAAAATCACTTGGAAATCTGTGTCAATGGAATGAGAATTTCCTCTACTCTTGCTGAGGCTCAGAGATGATAAGCCCCATAGCCAACATGATTTCTTGAATCTCCTGGAATATTACATGAAGCTCTGGTCACAGATATAGCAAAACTGGACAAATTTCAGGAAAAGGACATGAAGATGATTAAGAGTTTGCGGGAATCATTGCTTGATAATGACAGATATTTAAGGAATGTTTACATAGGAAAGAGAGAGACATAAGGAAAAGAGTAGTATGTTTGGAGGCTATAAAGTTGTGAAATGAATGGCCAGCAGTTTACCTACAATTCAAAAATACTTAAGGGACAATCCTCCATGCCAGACACCAGGCCAAGTGCTGGAGGCTACAATCGTTTCACCATGTACCCTGGCTCCACACCCTCCCACTTCCTAAGGAAGATGTCATAGTGTCAAAGTACAAAATTTGATGATTTTTCAGACATTTGGACCTGAATTTGAAATCTTAGCTCTACCCCCTATTGGTTAATAAAGTTAAAAGGTTATTTAACTGCCACGAGAAGACTTTTTTCACCTGTAAAATGTGGATAAAAGTACACATGTCTTGTGGGACATGCCTCAAACAACGTTATGGATATTGGTCCCTATAATAGGGTTACATTCTATTGTAAGAATGACAGTAACCCTTGAAGCTTGGGATTTAAGTCTCATATAAAGTAACCTATTAAACAAAGGTAGAGATAAATTAATGAAATGTAATATTCAAATAACAGGTCAGAGGCAGGAAGCACATCAACATCACTTTCACATTATACCAAAGAATGGCTTCTTAAGAAAACAATTTGTCTTGTCCTATCGTAACACTTTAATGATGATCCTTGATAAAAGACACATTTTTGGAACAATAACAAGATTCATAAAAGAATTAGATCTTAATAATGTGTTGATAAATCTTAGGCATTCATAAACCATTCAAATCCCCTTTTCTCTCAAGTTATTAAAACAAAGTAACAGCAACAATGAAAGCTGTGTGATAGAGGTAAGAGACTGGCTCATCTGATGACTGTTAACATCAGTGGGTTCAGTGTAGACTCATTTGACACTTAAATAGGGGTCTGTTTCATGAAAAGAATCCAAAGCATGAGTTAAGGAATGAAGTGAATTGAAAGAAGTGAAATATATCTGATCACTTTGATCCCTGTATCTAGGGATGGATATGAACAGGAAATACAGAATTATTACTAGGATGGGACCGGAAAGTATCCTTGAGGAGATAATCCAAAGAACTCCAAACTAGAAAGAACTTTAGAGGTTGTATAGTGGTCTATCCTATTTCATAACTGAGTAAACAGAGGCTTAGGGAGAACACTGAGGGGCTCTGAGTCTTATTTCTTCTATGGTCAAACAATATGGTAACTTAATATTGAAGTTACTGCTGATCTACAATGGGGAGTGAGTTAGGACACCTCCATTGATATATATCTACCAGGGGTCCAGTGCACAAAAATTTGTGCACTCAGGGGAGTCCCTCAGCCCAGCCTGTTCCCTCTTGTAGTCTGGGACCCCTTGGGGGATGTCCACCTGCTGGTGTGCCTGCCCAGCCTGGGTGAGGGGCTGATGGCTGTTTGCAAGCTGGCCAAGCCCCCCAGTGGGGACCCTTACCCCATTGGGGTGTGGCCAGCCTGGGTGAGGGGCTCAGGGCCATTTTCAGGCTGCCCACAGCCCCTTCATGCTTCGGGTCCCTACTGGGGTGCCTGGACAGCCTGGGTGAGGGGCTGAGGGCTGTTTGCAGGGTTCCCACAGCTCCCATTGACCCAAGGTCCCAGCAAGGCTGGCCGGAAGCAGGTTTCTGGGATTTATTTATCTTCTATAATTGAAACTTTGTTGCCTTGAGCAGAGGCCACAGCTGGCCTAGGCAGGCAGTTTCCTCCATCACTGGCCTCCTGTTTGCTCTAGCTCCGTGGCTGCCGGTCACCATTTTGGCTGGGTTAATTTGCATATCATGGCTCTGACTGGCTGGTGGGCATGGCTTGGCTGGTGGGTGTGGCTTAGGTGTAACAGAGGGGTAATTTGCATATTACTCTTTTATTAGATTAGATTGATCAATTTTCAAGTATAACGTAGATTCTTACATGAATCAAAACTAATATTTATAAAATGTAATTTATAAAAAGGGTAATTTTTTATTGTTTTACAAACTGATGCATGACAGTTTCTTTAAATAGGAAACTCACCACATGTCTGCAGAAAACATAGCCACACATAACCTTATAGGAATGTAATAATTCTATAAAACTTAGTCTCGGGAATGTAGGCAGTAATTTGTATTCTGTGAGGCAAACAAAAGACTCGTGATACAGGATTGTCACTCTCTTGCTAATAATCTTTTATATGAAAGTTATCACACTTAAAGAAATCCCAGTTCTATAATATTTCCTTTGTCTTTTAACCTCCGCAAATGAAAAAAAAAAACACAAACTAAACAAGAGAGTGGAACGTGTCAAATCAGCCTTAATTTTTGGCCTCTGCTCAGGAATGACGGCACCACTCTATAATTATAGCTAAGAACATAATCCCAACTTCAAGAGATAACATTTAGAAATAATACTCCACTGGAAGAGGCTGTCTCAGCTGTAAATCCAGCTTTATCGGAGGCCACCCCACAACCATCACATAACATGGGAGCCTGTGTTGATGAACTACAGAGATATGGCCAAATATGGGGAATTAGAGGTTCCTTCTGTGTTGTGCTAGTCGATCTGCCACTTTTAAGTTCTTATACCTGTGGCTGCTTAGCAAAGAAAGGGCAGCTAAAAAGGCTGCAGGAGGAAAATACTGGCTCTCTTTGTTTGCAAGACGGCTCAATCCTCCTCTTTTAATGTGATATTTTTGCTCCTCTTGTTCTGAAAGGAAAAAGATCTCTTGGATCCAAATTTATCACAATTGAAATAAAAAATGTAAAAGATCAGCATAAAACATTTAACAGCAACAGTTAATAATGTATATGATAACATATTGCACTAATATATTGACAAATGTGGCAATAAAGTATTAATGTGATTATGTATCATCAAATATACCAGCCATTCATCCTCTCTTCTGCTCCAGTTTAAAAACAAAGCAAATCCTTAGACCATAAATTGGAGATAAAATCTCCAAGTGTGATTTCAATTAAGCACATCTCAGAAATTCTACCCACAAGCTCCCAAGGAGGCAGGTTTTCGGTTTGATTATGACAAAGTGCCTTTAGGAGTGGTGACAAAAGCCTCAAGAAATTGAGTTCTCTATTTAAATCCAAATCTGGAAATCAGATCGGGTAGCCTTGGGCAAAGCTGAGATGTCAAGTTTGTTTTCTTCACAGACCTCATCTCCCTACTTAGGGCCAGTTTTATCTATCAGCTTAGCTGAGCTGTGTAACTATTACATGATCAAACACTAATCTAGGTGTGGTGAAACTACTTTCAAGATATGAGTAAAAGATATAATCAGTTGACTTTAAGTAGGGAGGCTGTCCCAGGGAGGCCCTGTGTCCATCAATCATTGGGCATTGAGTGCAGAACTGAAGTTCCCTGGAAATGAATTTCTGACAGTGGTCTGCAGGTTCAGGTCATGTCTGAGAATTCCAGGCTGCCCTTCCAGACACCTGCTCTGCAGATCCAATACAGGACTCATAGTCTCATATATTAATTCCTTATAATACATCTCTATCTCATATCACTCACTGCTTGTTTCTTTTGTTGAACTTTATGGATATACAGTGTTTCAAAGACCTATTGTTTCCTGTCCCCAAAACTTTTAATTATCGGTAAATAATTTGTTCCCAGTTACCTTGATATTTGGGCATTTATGAAATCAAACTTAATCATGTGCACAAACATACTTGCAGGCAGCCATAGATGGGTAATAAGTCATCTAATTTATGGTTATCTAATAATCTGCTTATAGGTAAGGCTAGACCTGAAATCATATTTATTTTTAAAGTTGTCAATATTTGATATTTTCTTTTTCCCCCTGGGATTTTCTTCTTCAATATGTAATTGAGGGTTGTAAAATATTCAATGTTATTTGGAATTATTTTACTTATGTATGCCTTTAGATTTTAGACAGGATAGCGATGTACTAGTGGTCAGGCCCTTAACCTATAAAAAATTCCATATTGAATTATATATACATATATGACATGATATATAGCTATGTAGATATAGATATATAGCAATATATATCAAAAGTGTGGTTTTACAAAGTCTGTTTTTTAATATATATGGTTAGAATAATTTTCAGGTTTGCTATCTGTAGTAGATTGGTTATTACTCCAAATTTTTAAATTCCTCCCTTAGAGAATGAAGCATCTACATTCTTTGCCATGTAACTCCCTCCCATCAGAAAGGCAGAGTATATTTTCTAAATTGTTGATGAGTAAAATAATGTGGCTTACTATGATCTGTGGGACAGTAGCATATTTGACAGGAGCAGACACTAAATGGACTTTTATTCTTTATTTTGGTCTCTTATGGTTCCACATTCCACTCTCAGAACATGCCCAAAGTAAATATTGGTACAAGGAGAGGGGGAAGGCATATGTCGAGTTCTATGATTACTCTGTGGCCAGATCCAAGTTTGAATGAATTTAGCTGTGTCAGCCAAGCTCAGTTGAGATCAGCTACTCAGAATCAAGAACAAAATACTTTTATTGTAAGCCAATGAGATTTTAGTGTTACTTCTTATGTAACATTTTTCAACAGCAATCTTGACTAACAGACTATGCCTAACCCGCTTTTCTTCTCTCCATAAATTAGAAAAAATAAATTTTTGTTTTGTGTTACTATTTTTGTTTGGCTGAGTTTTTAGTCAGAATTTGGCCTCTAAGACCATTTTATTTTTTTTAGAGAGAGAGAGTGGAAGGGAAGGGAAGAGTCAGAGAGTGCAAAACATCGATGTGAGAGAGACACATTCACATGTGTCCCCATCAAGGCTAGGGGTTAACTCTGCAACTGAGGTATGTGCCCTTGACTGGAATCAAACCCTAGACTAGAGGTTCTCACCCTGTGGATCGCGACCCCTTTGGGGGTCAAACGACCCTTCCACAGGGGTCACCTAAAACCATCCTGCATACCAGATATTTACATTATGATTCATAACAGTAGCAACATTACAGTTATGAAGTAGCAACGAAAATAATTTTATGGTTGGGTCACAACATGAGGAACTGTATTTAAAGGGCCAGAAGCTTGAGAACCACTGCCCTAGACCCTTTAATCTGCAGGCTGATTATATAACTACAGAGCCAAACCAGCTAGGGTAAGGACCTCTTATCTTGAAGACTTTTATAAAGTCACTTATTCTGTGCAGAAACTGACTTAACTACCCATAACACATAGCTCTCTTCTCTGCTTGTCACCCATTACTATATTGTCCCTATTGTTATTTGGTAAATGGTATATTGGTTTCATAGAACAGTTTTCAGAGGACTTAAGAAAATCTGGGAATTGGTTCTGAATTACTTAACAACCTACTGTTTGATTGGGGGATTTTTTTTCTCTATCTCAGAGCTTTAATATTGTCACTTAAAAGAAAACAAAATAAACAAAACCAACAGGGCCAAGCAAAGTCTTAATAACATATAGAAGAGTAAGGTAAGTAGGATTCATTGAGTATCTATTATATGTTAGATACTTCCACAAATGTGTATTTATTTAATGTCTTTAATAAATACCTTATCTCCTATTTGTAGATAAGCAAAGTGAAGCTTAATAACTGTCAAAGGTCAATCAGCAAGCAAGAGCAGATAGAGTTCAATCCTACATCTGTTTGAACCTTGCATGCTTGTTTTTCCATGATGTCCACTGTCTTTTTCATTATAATACAATAATAGTCTCTCCCCCTGTTTAATATGATTGATGGCAGGAGTAAGTGAGGTAGATAGAATTTGGAGATATGAATAGGAACCCTGAAGTCACTGGACATTAGGATATTAGTAGTCTCCTTTGGCCACTTACCGTTAATATTCACTAAGAGTTATGGAACTTTCCAGACAATTTACCCAATAATCTACCACTTTGAAGTATGTCTTGTGCCTCAAGAATAGCATCTGGCTAATTTAGATGCTATACTCGAATATACCATCATTAAAATAAAAAACGTTAATCATCAACATATCCTTAGGCTGAGCATTCCTTTCCATCAACATGTTAAAATAGACTTCTCCATGGACAATTTGATGGTTAAATTGTCTCCAAACATGAGTCACGGCATCTCTAGCTGCTCTATAAGTTTTCCCATTAGCTCTCACTTAGACTAAAAGAAATAAAGTTTTAGCATCTAAAAAGTTTCAGGCTTATTACAGCAATTTTCATCTTAACTTGAAATTTTCAAGGGCTTGATCGGAAGTAGATTTTCACCTCTGCAGCTATAATATTTTTTATGGAAAATCTAAAACTTCAACAAGTTTCAAATATTTATAGAACCTAGAAAGCAATAAAGCAATAAAATCTACCTACCTCCCCCAAAGAGAGCATGGGTTATAGAAAGACTAAACCATAACAAACATTTTTTTTCTTCTAGCAATACTTATTTTTTTTCAAAATGGTGGCCACATTGTGGAGAAGAATCAGGCTATAGGGAAAAATATTGGACTTATGTCAGAAATAAAAAAAAAATATTTGTGAAGTCTCCCTCACTTATTTTTCTATGTGATTTTGGGAAAATATTTCCTTCTCCATTCCCAATCTGAGTACAATAGCAGCTTCTCATTCTTCTTAGAAATATTTCTTGAGTAACAAATAGTAATAATATTTAAGAGCCAACTATCTTTGCAAATTCTATTATAAACCTTGTTCTTAAAGCAGCTCCATGTTTTTTTATTCGGTTTCAGGAGAACTGTCACTCATGGGCATTCAAAAGTCTGACCAAAACCTCACCCAGAGTTAGTGATGTAGGCAGAATTAATTCCCAGATATGGTGCCTCACAGTTGGTGCTTGCCACATAACCCACCCTTTTTCTCACCCAACAGACAAAATTTCTTTCTTCTCAATATGCTTTTAGGAGATTTACTTCCCTCCTGAGTCCTACAGTCAAAAGGGAGTGAGAGGGAAGGTTTCAACCCAAGAGCTCCATAGCATTTGTTGGTATATATTTTTTATCTATTTGTTTGCTCTTTGTCAGAGTATCAAGATCGTAGAGCATAATGCAATGCATACACTGGGAGGCAAGTCACCCTGCCATTAATCATCCATAATTCTAGTTATTGCTTTTGTTCTTCTGACATGGATGTTTTCCTGAGAATATATTGAACCAATAGCTTATAGCTTGAAAGATATTTGGCCAATTCTCTATTTCACTCTTGAAATGACTTGCAAATTATTGCTTTATTCTGAAGAGCCAACAAGATCTCTCCACAAACATAGGGTTGATTTTAATAATTTGGAGAGTCTCTTTACTCCACCTTGGGAAGATGAATAGGGCTTATCAGGAGTTATGAAAAGAAAAAAAAGGCAGGCAAGAACAACTTATTTAGTTTGGTAAATGGAGGGGATAAGAGAAACTTAATATATATTTTAAATATGTAAACACAATATCAAAATGAAAGAAGCACTTTTTTTACCATATTCACTGAATCTGATGCAACCTTAATTCAACTTTTTACTTACTTATTTATTTATTTATTTATTTATATTTTAAAAATATATTTTATTGATTTTTTACAGAGAAGGAGGGAGAGAGAAACATTGATCAGCTGCCTCCTGCACACTCCTCACTGGGGATGTGCCCGCAACAAAGGTACATGCCCTTGGCCGGAATCAAACCTGGGATCCTTGAGTCTGCAAGCCGACGCTCTATCCACTAAGCCAAACTGGTTAGGGCAACTTTTTATTTAATAGGACAAAAATATTATGGAATTCTATTAGTAAAGGAAAATCCTATTTAATAAAAGAGTAATATGCAAATTAGGTGTCACTCCATCACAAAGATGGCTTCCCCCATAGCCACAAGATGGCAGCTCCCAGTCTGGCTCAGCCCTGCCACTGAAGTGATCAGGCCTGTTAGCCAGGCAGGTGCTGGGGGAGGTGGGGGACCCAAGGGGGTGGAAAAGGTGATCAGAGGGGGCTGGGGGTCCCCTGTCCAGGCTAGAGGCCTTTGCCAGAGGCCTTAGGTGTGGGCATGGGCAGAGCCGGTGATCAGAGGGGTATGAGGGTGCCCTACCCAGGCATAAGGCTAGGCCAGAGGCCTCAGGCCTGGGCAGGGGCAAGGCTGGAGGTTACAGAGGCCTGGGCTCCGCAGAGCCAATGATCAGAGAGGCATGGGTGGAGCTGGCAAAGCAGGGACCTGGGGGCCTGGAGGTCCCCTGTTCAGGCCTGTGGCCTTGGCCAAAGGCTCAAGTATGGAGCCAGCAAAGCAGGGTCCTGGGGGTCCCCTGATCAGGCCTGCAGCCTTGGCCAGAGGCTGTAGTTGGACAAGGGGCAAGCCAGCGATAGCAGGGGACAAGGTCAGAGTCAGTGATCACAGAGGCCTGGGTTCTGTGAAGCCAGCAATCGGAGGGGCTTGGGGGTCCCCTGCCCAGGCCTGCATCCTTGGGCAGAGGTTACAGGCATGGGAAGGGGTGGAGCTGGATTTGGAGTGGCAGGGATGGAGCTGGCGATTGGAGTGAACTACAGAGGAAACACCTTTTCTTTTCACCATTGGCTAAGCTCCCTGTATGCCACTGATAATACTCTTAGTAACTTGGGTAATAAGAATCCAAAAAGGTGATCTAGGGTTTTTCCACCACACTCCTGGAGAAAAAAAAATGAAGGTCCATTGCTGGAGGGCTAAGAAATGTCATATTCTGCTCTAGATGGTTGGCTCAGTGCATAATGTCTCAGCCTGCTGACTGCAGGGTCTGGGTTCAATTCTGACCAAGGGCATGTACCTAGGTTGCAGGATCCTCCCTGGTTGGGGTCCAGGTCAGGGCATATGCAGGAGGCAGCCAATCAAAGTGTTCCTCTCACTTTGTTGTTTCTCTCTGTTTTTCGCTTCTCTTCCACATTCTCTAAAAATCAATTGAAACATATCCTCAGGTGAGGATAAAAAAGAAAGAAAGAAAGAAATGTCATATCCTATGAAAGACACATTTTGAAAATGCCTAAATAAAGGTGTCATTTCTTCATGGTGAAGGGACTAGAGTCTGTGTTGATGAAAACACCTTGATGGCTGTGGTGATTGTCAGTGGCTGCAGCAGCAGGGTGATGGGGCTGGTGGCTTCCCCTGATTATCCTGGTCACCTCCCACAAAGTGAGGCCAGACTGCAGCTTAAGCCCGCTCCCCAAGGGGATCAGGGAGTGTGCCTAAGCCATCATTAGGTCATTAGGACACCCCCTGAGGGCTCCCAATATGTGAGAGGGGGCAGGCTAGACTGAGGGAACTTCCCACCCCAAGTGCATGAATTTTGTGCACCAGGCCTCTAGTTATAATATAATACACTAATGTTGGAGATTTGTATATCAAGTCTTATATGAGGGATATGGTCAGTACAGTCTACACTCAATAATCTTGCAGTGTTTTAACCACAAAAACATTCAGAAATTATTTAGTTAATGTTATTTTTATCAAATAATGAAATAGAGATAAGTTGGCGTTAACTGATTAACACAAAATAGTAGTAGGCAATGTTGTGACTGGTATACCCTTGCATTATCCCCCAGGAAGCTTAACTTTGGAATTAGATATAAATTTAGATCTTTTTACCTATGGGATCTTGAGCAAGCTCTCTAACATCCCTTCACCACAATTTTCTACATCTTTAAAATTACTAAAATACTTACCTTATAGGTAATGGAGTGTAAGTAAAAATATTAATAACTAGAGGCCAGGTGCACAAAAATTTGTGCAATTGATAGAGGGAGAGGGGGGTCTACAGCCCTTCCTGTGTCCTCTCAAAGTCTGGGACCACTCAGGGGATGTCCACCTGCTGGCTTAGGCCCACTCCCCAGGAAATTGGGCCTAAGCTGGCAATCAGATATCCCTCTGGCAGCCCGGGAGCCCTCGGGGGATGTCTACTTGCCAGTGAGGAGCAGGCCTAAGCTGCAGTCGGACATTCTTAGCACTGCTGAGAAGTGGGAAAGGCTCCTGCCACCACCACTGTGCTGGCAGCTGGCAGCCTGGCTTGTGGCTGAACAGAGCTCCCTCTGTGGGAGTGCACTGACAATTAGAGGGGCAGCTTCTGAATTGAGTGTCTGTCCCCTGGTGGTCAGTGTGTGTCATAGTGACCAGTCATTTCCAGTTGTTCTGCTGTTAGGGTCAATTTGCATATTACCCTTTTATTATATGGGATAGAGGCCTGGTACATGGGTTGGGGCCTGCTGGTTTGTCCTAAGGGTGTCCTGGATCAGGGTGGGGCTCTTGATAGGGTGCCTAGCCAGCCTGGGTGAGGGTCTGATGGCTGTTTGAAGGCTGGCCATAGCCCCTTCAGGGTGTGGGGGTCCTGCTGGGATGCCATTTCTTTTGTTCTTTATATGATGAATAAATGTTAGGGTCCTAGAGTTGGATGCATAAACAAAACAACAAAGTAATGAATGTCTCTTCAATGAATGATTCTCAGTTTCAGATACATAGTAGTACTCAATATAAGTATTTTTGTACATAAATCAATAAATGAAAAGTGGTATATTTGCCTCTTAGCCCATACTCTTAAATACAATTTTATATTATGTCTTTTTACGTCATAAACTTGGTACCTATTAATGAGTTATTAATTAATGTAGACTGAGTGAATGAATAAATTGGTTAGTTCATGGTATCTACAGGCTCCTCTCTCTAATAATTATCTTTAAAAACAAACAAAAACACTAGACAATAAATTTTCTTAAGCAGAAAGAAAAATCTAGAGACAAATAAATATATCATATGAACTCAGTCTATTCCAATGCTGATTTTAGAAAACTGCAAATGGTTAGTACATAAAGGTTGAGATAAAATAATTAGGCAACACTTTGTTTAAAACACTCAGCTTAATTGAGTGTTACTGTAACTGTATTTCTCAATCAGTATCTCTTAACTAAAAAAATTCAATTGGTCACAATTCCACTAGGGGAATATTTCTAAAAGGTTTGACAGATTTCAGAGAGCCCTGGTTTATCATCATCCATAGAAAATTTCATGTTAATGAATGAACATGTTAGAAATATTATTTAGTGCTGTTCTATTTTATTATTGATGACACTACCCCAGAGAGCCATATAGGCCCTTAGCATAGGGAGTGTGTATGGGCACAGAAATTGAAGCATCTTTTCCTCTTTGTTTATGGTCTTAGATGCACCCTGTGTTCTTTGCTACCACAATTTTGCCATTATGGCCAGCAGTTGATTGAAATAAGCAAATCGTCTCTCCATGCTGATGGACTGTACCATTTTTAACCTATTAACTGATTTTATTTTTATTTTTTCAGAAAAACAAAAGTTATATGACCACTGATGTTTACAATGGGCAGAAGACTAGTGATATAGTTTAAAGGAATGGGGCATGACCAGGAATACGTCCTGACTGCCCGACATGCCATTGTAAAATATGGCATTAAACTTTAGAAAAAGTTTCCAATTTTCAAAGGCTTCCCAAGGAAGAGGGAGGTACCCCTTGTTGAGAGGTGGCTGCTCTAAGGAGGGTTAACACCTCAAGCCTTTATCAACCATTAATTCCAGAGCCCAAAGCTCTGTAGGAGAGCAAGATAGAATAAATGCACTGATGCAGAGAGAATGCAGGGCAAAGAGCTTGCTGAATGCTGGCTGGGCAGAGGTGTGCAATTATGCTGGGAACTGGCCAAATGATGGAGATTGTCCTTGGCCTCTCCGAAGGAGAGAGTATGAGTCACGTCTTAAATAGAAGCTTTAAAAATACAAAATCAACCGTTTTCTAGGTTTAGCCTTTCCAGGTTTCTAAATAAGAACCTAAAATTTATCTCCACAGCAAAATAAAAAAGAGTTTGATGCAGAATGGAGGAAATCACGTAAGTGACTAAAGATGCCAGGTTTACATTGTCTGATTGAAGGGGAGCATCAAGTCAACCAAATCAAGTAAAACTTGACAAACAACTGTTGATTCTTAAAACAAATAGTTGATATAAAATGTTAGATAGTCTGAATAATACAGATGATTCCCTTCATTTTCCACTTAATTTGCCAGTGCCATGCACTTACCAGTGTTTTTCTGAATATATCCTATATAATAAAAGGTTAATATGCAAATTGACCCTAAAGGCAGAATGACCAGAACAACCGCTGGACCAGTCACTATGAGGCGCGCTAACCACCCCTTGGTCCCTTTTCCCAGCTGGCAGGCTCTTATTGCCTAATGGCCACCTGCTGCAGGGGTGGAGCCGGCGAGTGGATGGGAACAGCTGACCTCTTGGTCCCTTCCCCTGGCTGTCAAGCACCGATCCCCCAAAGGCAAATGGGGAACTGGGGGTGGGTGTGGTGGGGGGGCTGGGCAAGCTGCAGGCAGCTGGGGAGGATGGCTCTGATCACAGGCTAGGCCTAGGGACCATACCCATGCACGAATTTTGTGTGCCAGGCCTCTAGTAGAGAGGAGGGGAGAGAGAGAAGGGGAGAGAGAAGAGGGGAGAGAGAGAAACATCAGTGATGAGAGAGAATCACTGATGGCTGCCACTTGCAAGCAACCCCTCCTAACAAGGATCAAGCCCACAACTTGGGCATGTGTCCTTACTAGGAATTGAACCATGACCTCCTTGTTCATAGGTCCACCTTCAATCACTGAGCCATGCTGGCTGGGCTACAGTGCTTTCCTTGATCAAATTCTCTGCATAATTACCCATCCACCCAACTCCTTTTAGCCTGCACATACTGCCTCTGCACTCCATTGGGACACAATTGTCACACTACTGGCCTTTTCTGTAGGTCCTGTTCTTGTGCAGAGCAAAGCAAATTTACTTCTTTATGCGAACTTTTTCCAGACTTTTTAGACCAAACCAACCACTTTCCTGAAGTCTATCTTAACTCAGCAAATCAACATTAAACTTTCCATCTTGGGAGAGCCTAGGCAATGTGTTCCAGCCCAGAGACCACCAAGGGCTCCTCTCACAAACAAAACCACCATGCTTTGGTTTTGTTGAGTGAGATAAGAAAGCTGAGGGCAGAAATTGGACAGAGGAGTTCCTCACTTATAATAAAGTGTGTTTTTTAGAGGAAATGGAGGATACATTTTAAGAAAAATTCAAGTTGTTGGAGTGATTGAATAACTCCAGATATTAAAATGTTTTATGAGATACTTATTGCTATCCCACCAAACCTTATGCAGAACATCCATGTTTCCTGAATACACCACAGTCTGGGAACTATCCTATCATAGTGTTGAAGTCCAGAGCTCTGGTGCTCATGCTGCAGCCCTGTTAAAAGTCCCTGTTTTATTCATCTTTATAGCTCCCTTGTGCTTTGCACACTTATTTTCAAAACTATAAATATCAAGTGGATTTTTGGCAAAAAAAATTAATTACCTAATGGACAAGCACAGTATAGTCTGTACATTAACTTGAGTTACATGGTGATGTTAGGGTTGTGTTTTCTGGGTTAAGTTCTACATGCAGTCAGTACTCATTAAATGTGAATTAATAAAAGGTGCCCTATTTGATAGGCCTTTGATTGTCTGCAAGAGGCTTCAACTCCTGTTTTCTTTGCCAGTGCCACTGTGCAGAGGTAGTACATGCAGGCCAAAAATAGTTGGATAGGTGAGTAATTATGCGGAGAATTTAATCAGCCCAAATCACTCCCTGTATAATCCCAGGTGGCATCATTCTGAAAGACAATGAGGCGAGCTCCCTGGAGTTCGCACTCACAATATAATGTGCTAGCCCTGTACTTCAAGGAGTAAATAACACTAATACAGTTATTGGAAAATAATAGCCTCAACCTCCTAGTTTCTTTTTATTTTATTTCAATTTTTATTGACTTTGTTGAGGGTGACATTGGTTAATAAAATTATACAGGTTTCAGGTGTAGCATTCTATAATACATCATTTCTATATTGCATTGTTTACTCACTATCCCTAGTCAAGTATCTGTCCATCACCATTTATCCCTGCAATACCCTCTTCTGCCTCACCTATCACCCTTTCTTCCATATCGTCTAGTTTTTTAGTCTAAGGCAGACTTGGGATGCACTAGTAGCTTTATTCATGCACTGAAGGGGGTGATCCTTTAGCCTGGCCTGCCCCCTCTCACAGTCGTGGAGCCCTTAGGAGTGCGAGGTGACCCAGCAATCAGGGGAAAGTGATGCCCCCATCACACCTCTGCTGCTGCCACTACCATTGCTGGCAGCACAAGCCTCAGCCAGCCGGGTTTACCTGAGCTTTGGGGAGCCCCAGCAGCTGGGCAGCCACCAGCTGAGGCTTACCTGTGCCTCCAGTCAACACTGGGTGGCTGGGGGCCTGAAGAGACTGGGGGACTCTGGAGGCAGGCATATGGAGCAGCCCAGCCCATGTAGATGCAGGCCTGGGACTGAGGGGACTGGGTGCTACCATCTTGTGGCTATGGGCACTGCCTTCTTTGAAGGTGGGACAGTCAATTAACATATTCCCTCCTGATTGGCTATGGGTGCAGCCATCTTTGCAACAGCATGAGGGTCAATTAGCATATTCTCTCTTTATTGGATAGGATAGAATTTCCTGTTCCTTTTTAAAATGGTCCACCTATATATGGAATCTTAGAGCAGTGGCCTCCAAAATGAAGGCATTTGTATGCCAGTAGGTACACATGTCTGTCCAGACGATTGCAGAAAACAGAAAATCTTTTTGTAAGCATTTTAGTTGATAAAATAAAGATAAGCAGCTTTGCAAATATTTACTATACAAATTTCCACTTGTTTGCTCGGTCTGTCCACACAGCAGATGGTTACATGTCATTTAGCGTAGGTGATGTGTCCCGAGGGAGAAATGGAACTTCTGCAACTCAGTGGGGAGGATGGAGACCTCCTCAGTGCCTCACTACCTTTCATCCTACTGTGATGAATTACAGTTTACATCTATTGGGTTATGTGGATTTAGGGGTTTACTTTCGATATTAATTTTCACAAAATGGATGAAAGGCTTAAAATAATTCTAGACAATTTACTTCATACTGAAGGCAGTATCAATGATGCATGCACAAACTTACAATCTCCATGCCTAGTGCACAGTTTTTTCAGATATATATATATATATGTGTGTGTATATGTGTATGTACACACACATATATATGTATATAGCAACAGAAAAGGGCTAATCAAATACGACTTTTAAAATATGAGTCCAAATTTTAAAATTATCAATGACTGTTTAAATATAGATTTATTCTAGCATTATTGACAAAGAACCTTGCTCTAAGCATATCGTGTCCCTTGAGAGACTAACAACTGATTATAAACATAAAAATAAAACATCTATAGCATGAAATCAAACCTTTGTAATGTTTAGCAATATTCTAATTGCTTTAAAATTTTTTGAGGTAATTACAAGTAATAAATATATAAGTGAATAAATACATACAAATGAATCTGCATATATTGGAACTGCATGCTTAAAATGTTTTTTAAAATATTTCATTTTGTTTTAAACCAAACTGAAGCTCTCTCTCCCTTATGTGTGATAAGGCATGTTTAGCAAACATTACCTGAACTACTTTTAATCCAGGTTTTCTCCCTACACTAATGTTCCATTATGACTTTTTAATCTTGCACATTAAGGATTTTCATTAAAGTGAACTCAGGTTAGCACATTTTAACCTGCTCTAAAATGTTAACATGAGCCACAGTGGGCTAGCAGCTCAATAATCTTCCAATTGTCCCAAGCTTCAAATGGCCCATTGAGGCTCTATTTGTTCTAGTCTATTGGTTAAATATGTATATATATGGATTTTTAAAACTTTTGGTTATTTACCTACAAGGCCCGAACAGCTAACCTACTAGGTAAAGGCATTAGGAGACAATTGAATGTTAGCCCCATTCAATTTAAATACATTTTTTCTATAATGAAAAAAATTTAAAGGCAATATTTCTTACCTTTAGTTCTGTTATCATCTATGGTGTAAACATAGATTGTAGGCACATGATCTGCATATTTAAGTCTGTTATGAAAAGTACCTGTAGAAAATCATATTGATTCATGCTGTGGACCAGTGACCATACCCAAGGTATAATATGTCCATAATATTTTATTTATTTTTTCTCTTAATATCAAAAAAGTTAGATCATATTATGAAGTTATTCTAAAGCTATAGACACAAGTTTTTGAGTTTAGTATGCTTAATTGCTTTTTTATATAAGCACTAGTAGCCCAGTGCATGAAATTCATGCACTGAGGTGGGGGTGGGGGAAGGGGCTCCTCAGTCTGGCCTGCACCCTCTCCAATCCAGGACCCCTCAGGGAATGTCCGACTGCCTGTTGGTGCCCATACTTTTAACAGATGCCTCCTCCATTGTTGTTTCTTTCTTCTCATGCTTAAAACCATTGGAATTAGTAGGTATTCAAAGTGTATATATACTTTGGGGAGACACCCTGTATATTTCTAGTCAGCGGTGAAAGGAACCAACAGAGGATTTGGAACCCCAGCCAGGGAACCTCGCTCACTCCCCTCATTTCTTAATTCATTTTCCACCTTCCCAGGCAGCGTGAGAATCAGTGTTTTCTCTCATTAACTCAGAAAAGCACGTCCTGTCACCTGCTGCCAGGCAGGGGTGCGCTAGGCCCCAAGAAAGCGAGGCTCAGTCAGGGGGGCCTTCGCTCATGAGCACCAGCACCCTCCTCCGCAGTCATCCCAACTATCCCACTGTTTCCCTGAGAGGATGGAACTTTTCGCCACCTCTGGGTTCTTGATCTTGAAGGCACCTCAACAAGGGCCACCCATGCCCACCTGGTGTGTCATTCAATACTGCTCCCGCCTCAGCACCTGCATTAGCCCCACAGAGGCGATTTCATTGCGGCACTGGCCTCCGTGGGAACAGGGCTTCACCTCTCTGCCCTCTCACTGTCATCTCACAGGCGCCCACCCTCAGCACCCAGAACACCCAGGCATTCTCCAAAGGACATGAGCTTGCTAGAGGGGGTGTGTGCACATCCTGTGGGGGACTTAGGCATGCTGGGGTTGATGGAAGTGCGGTGGAGGGGCATGGAGTGGGGGGCAGGGGGGTATTGTGTGCACCTTGGTCTAGGACTGTTGCAGGTGCCCAAGGTTGACAGCATGCTGAGGGATGTTCACACACCAGGGGAGGAGGAGAGGATGTACTTACCGCAGGCCTGTGCCTTGGCAGATCCACAAACCCCATGGTGTGGCCAGGAGGATGTCAATCTAGCCCACCATGGTGGCTGTCCCTACAATAGCATACCTTCTGGGCCAGGAGGAGGGACTTGCGCAGCCACTCCTCAGCCAGAACTGATAGCCTGCAGGCCCTACTTCAGCTCTGCCCACAGGCTTCACTTGGCACGATCACGGCTGCCACTGCCATGTGGGGAGTACAGGCCACTCTCCGCCGACCTGCCTCCCCTGCCCAGAGGCTCTCCACACACTGCCCACAGGCCCTGAGTGGCCTGGGTGGGGCAGGATGCCAGCGTGCCCTGCTCACCTGCCCAGAGTGACCCGGCAGGGGTGGAAGCCAGGTGTCCCGCCCCACCCTGCCCCAGCTGTTTCCACACACTGAGCACTGGTCTTGAGTGCTAGTGTCCTGCCCCACCCAACCCTGGCTGCTCCACCCCTGTGTGCGATGCCCACTGGCCCAGATGGCTATGGTGAGGCGGTACAGGCCCAGCAGCTCCGGGCCTGTGCACTTGTGCACTGCCCACAGGTCAGCCATCTTTGTGGGGTTAATTTGCATATCACTCCGATTGGCTGGTGGGCATGGCTGGTGGGTGTGGCTTGAGCATAGTGGAAGAGTGGCTAGTTTGCATGTTTCTCTTTTATTATATAGGATACTGATAAAACTGCAATTGTCTATTAATAAATATTTAATATGTTTAGCCAAGATCTTCACTTTAGATAGCTATCTTGAGCCATCACTTTTCAAGCTCCAGAAATAATTTAGCCATCACTTTTCAAGCTCCACAAACTTAACAGTGCATGTTGAAGTAATCCTGGACTATCCCCAAAAGAAAACTAGGAAGAATCAGTCACCTAAACAAAATATTCCTTCTGCACCTGAGTAAGCTGCATATCATGCTAAGAATGCTTTACTTATGCTGAGAGAATAAGAATAAACGGGTATCTAATGGGCTAGGTTTAAAGAAGTCTGATTTTATGCTCCTTCAGAAGCACAATGAATATTTCATATGTTTTATTTCATCTCCTGAAATGTAAGCTTCTTATAGACAATGGGAGTACTTTGAGCTCATCCTAAACATTTTATTGGCCAAGCAAGGTCAAGGGTACTATATACCTAATGTCTACAATACAATTAAAAATTATAAATTGTGTTAAAAATATTAAATAAATTTTTATACTGTACCTATGCAAGAGTACCTTCAAAACAATCTGGAAGGCTAAGTTGAATTAAAAATTCTCAAACTCCTCAGAGTTCTGTCTGGAAATAAAAGTTTGGGAAAGTGGACTTGGGCCTAGGCTCTCATCGTGTCTTTTGTTTCCATCTCCAATAAGCCACACAGAGTAAGGGGATCCCCCAGTCTGCATGCCTGACTTCTTAGAAACATTATCCTTAAATGACCCTTGGCTATCCTTCAAGTCTAAGTGTTTGTACACCTGAAATACTATCCAGCCTCTGGGACAGGGACCTGAGAAATGGACCATGCAGTACCTAGAGTGGACTCAGGACCATTTAGAAAGGGACTTGCATGGTCTCCAAAATCCAGAACAGGTCTAGAGGAGAGCAGACTTCATATTGACTTGTGGCTCTAGCCCGTGGACTCCCTCGTGGTGCTTAGCATAGTCTGGCAAAGTACTACTTGATAAATATTGATTGTTTAGTGATTCTTTGATTAATGTTAGATAAATTTTATAGTTTATTTACTCACCATAACCACCACTCTGGAAAGTGAAGCCGATGAGGTAAATATTGTATTGATTAACTGCTCTACAATCTGTAAGGAGTGGATATAGGGTTAAGCCTCAGACTCACCTGTTGGCAAAGCCACAAACAAGTTCAAGCTTAGAGGGCACAGCCCTCTTAGCATAATTAAGCTTGACCTTATGATGCTTCCTAGATCTTATCTGGGTAGCTAATGGGCTGTGGGAGGTGCAGCAAGTGCTGCCAAAACAAGTGAAACTCACAAGAACATTGCAACTATGGTGACAAGGTGACAAGGTTGTTTACCTCTGGCTATAAAATATAAAGCATTAGCTTGCTGACTGGATGTCCCTCTCTGTGGCCTTAGCAAGCACAGGAAGATCCATCTAGACCTAGTTTATTCTCTTTGTCTGTCTTTTCTACATCCTTCGTCAGCCCCCCCACAGCCCCCCTCCATCAGGCTCACTGAACCCTTGGTTGTGCTGGCTCCGCACAGCAATCTAATCTAATGAAAGAATAATATTAAAATTGACTGTTTCTACAGGACGTCTAAGCCATGCCCACCAGCCAATCAGAGTGGCTGTATGCAAATTAACCCAGCCAATATGAAGGCCCGCAGTCACAGAGCTGGAGTAAGCAGGAGGCTTCCGTTGCAGGAGTCAACTGTCTGTCAGCTGGCTGAACTTCTCCCACTAGATTTTTCCTATAAGAATCTGGGGGGCTTGGCCAGCCTGCAATCAGCCATCAGCCCCTTACCCAGGCTGACCAGGCATGCCAGCAAGTGGACATCCCCAGAGGGGTCCCAGACTGCAAGAGGGCACAGGCCAGGCTGAGGAACCTGCCAAGTGTACACATTTTTGTGCACTGGGCCCCTGGTCATCTAATAAAATGAATCATTCACTTTATCTTGTTACCTGTTAGGCTAAAGTCATGTTTTCCTTTTAGAACAGACTTGAAATTTTCATGCAGTAAATTTGGGAAGTATCCCTAAATCTCATAAGTTTCAAGATGATATGTTTATATGAAGCTAGACTCTTTGGGAATCAGTATATTGGTATTACTGCCTGCCCACTTAGATGGCCCAAATAATTAGAAGAGTTTCCATCACTCAGTATCTAATGGCTTGGCTAAAGTAGCTGTTGCCATATTGATTATAATGCCACTGCTTTTACATCTCTGTAAACATAAACCCTAAAAGGATGTAAGTACCCTTTAAACCATGAATTTTAAATATTACTGCATTCCATTCTATGTTTTTCTTTCTGTAAAATATCCCAAATCCAAAAATTTCAAACTTGATCATCTCTTATGTCAGCTTGGTCTAGCAGGAGCTTTGAACATTTTGGAAAAAAACATTTTTAAAAATATGATTTGCAATTTTAGACACTAGATCTTTCCTATAAGAATCAGAAACATGTTTTGAGTCTGCATCTCTATGCTCCAGCTTTTACTCAATTTTGGTCAGATCCCAGGATGAGAAAGATGTGCAAAAAACAAAATGCAGGCTCCTCTGCTGCAAAGTAAAAAAGGATAATTAAAAAAGCAAAAGGGTGTTGGTTTGAATTTAACGTCTTTGTTTTTTAAAAAATTTTTTTAAAATTATTATTACATAAAGCTTTACAAAGATTAGTACATATATCTCGCTTCCCCCCTGCCCTTCCCCCCGCCTCCCCTACCCCAAAGTGTTTAACGTCTTTGAATCAATGGTTACATTTTAATGTTTCATATTATAGATATGTCATAGATAAATAATTAAAACTTATTAATATCCATTTCTATGAATTCCAAACAATTAGCAAACTCATGCATAGTGAAGACTAATTCTGTTTGCATTCATGTTTCTAGGCATGATACTATGGTAGGACAAATTAATAAGCCACCAGAATAGACTGCAGAGTGCCTACACGCTGCAATATAGAGAACTACACTATCACCATAAAAGAGTTAAACAAAATAGAAACTTATAAATTAAATGGAAATAAAAAGTAAGTATAAAAGATAAGTGAAAAAAAGCAATATTTAGTTTTTGCTATGAGTCCACTAGATTATATTAGTTTTTCACTACTGTAAGTTGTTATGCTTCTAACTAAACCATGGCATATTTCAGTTTCTCTAAGAGGGCCAGTAGAGCATCATTTAAATAAAAGTTCACATCTTGATGATGTTTTAGTACATCAATATCCTGTTTTAGTTGCATCCTATGTTACCTAAAAAAATTGTATGAATTTGAAAATACTTGCATATTTATAATAGTTTCCATACTGTTATAATTCATTTTTCCAAATAGTTTTTTACAACTTTTTTGAAGTAAGAGTATATACAATTGCTGTGCATTATGTTTTTCTACATTAAGGAATATTAGCAACATTCATTTCGCACATAATATTGTTTGAGTCTCCAATGATATGCAAGGTAAAATTTCCTAAAGTTGAAAAAAAAAGCAGTCACTCCCAGACCTTTTAAAAAACGTACAATTTTAGCCCTGCTTGTGTGACTCAGTGATTGAGTGTTGACACGGTTAGATTCCCAGGCTGGGCATATGCCCTTCCCTGCTTGTGGGTTCAGTCCCCAGTAGGGGGCATACAGGAGGCACCCAATGATCATTCCTCTCATCATTGATGTTCTATATCTCTTCCTCTCCCTTTTTCTCTCTGAAATCAATAAAAACATATTAAAATGTATAATTGCTATTGGTTTTAGATTTCTCATTGTCACATGTCTATTCTCCCCTTTATGTGATTTTACATGCATCCCATCTTCTGCAACTTAATAATAAAGGGTTTCATACAATCTCTGACATCTGAAGGAAACATTTCTTTCTTTCTTTTCCCCATCAACTCAGGAAGCTCAAACATTTGACCATGTTCACACATTTCCCCAGGGATGCTGCAAGACACAGGGAGATGAGATGGTTTTATCTTTTGTTGCCTGCAAGTGTGGCAAATCCCTTTCTGGCAAAGAAAATGAGTGGGAAGATAAGTGAAATGTCAGGATAACTTGCTGCTTAACTCCGGTCATATGTTGAGAGAGAGGAGCAGGTGGACATACACATTCAAAAGCTCTGAGTTCTACCTGAGTTTTATGTAATACTTATGCACATGTATAGTTATTTGATTGTTTAGTTAGTGGTATGCATTTTCTGCATATGGAAGAAGCAACTCACATCTTTATTTGGTTTCTCTAGGCTGCACATTTTTACTATCTCCCAGGTCAGAGAGTTTACTTGAAAAAGCTGAAAGTGGTTCTCACTTGACCTGCAATCAAGAATGACTGCCTTTTGATCTACCCACAATAAGCTGGTGATCCTTCAAGCTGGCCTGATATGGCTTCACAAAAGGCTAGGTCACACAACACTGTACTCCCATTTGGGCCATTATTATAAACACCTCTGGAACTAAACAACCTCAACTTAAGGAACAATCTGCTGAGTTGTTTCTTTTCTCAATGCTGGTTCCAGGAACCATTAATTTACTATGGGCTCTAACTAGTTTGATCATTCTCTGTATACCATTTTTTATATATGTTAAAGGCCTGGTGCACAGAATTTATGCAAGAGTAGACCTTCCTTCCCCAGCTGCCAGTACTGGCTTCCCTTTGGCACCCGGGACCCAGGCTGGCATCCTGGCTTCATCCAGAATGATGCCCAGAAGGA
>PVJC01016972.1:0-33053 GCA_004026665.1 Murina feae | reverse complement strand
ATGGGCTGCCTCCTGCCTGTGCCCTACTGCGGATAGAGTCTGCAATCCTGGTATGTGCCCCAATGGAGAATTGAACCATGATCTCTTGGTTCATAGGTCAAAGCTCAACCACTGAGCAACAACAGCTGGGCTTGACTATTTTCAAATCCTACTCTCTTTTGACCAAAATTTGTAACAGCCTCAAAATTTGGAATTCAAACTAAGAACCTCCCCTTTCTAGGCACAATCTACTTTGCTTTCTTATTCAAACTAAATCAGTCTTTAACCTCATCATGACTTCCACTCTCAACTTCTCTCCATTTTCCCAGTCTGAAAGTGCCCTCCTGCTTTCACTCTCCTCCCTTGCCAACCTGATCCCCTAAAACCCGTAATGCAAACCAAAGAAACACCATAAGACAAATCCATGTTAGCTTTCCTTAGCTGAGCCTTCAATGCTGCTGGTAATTTTCTTCTATTTTTTATTTGCTGCATATCTCATCCCTCCCAGCCTATGCTCCACTCTTCTCAAATCCTCAGTTTCACCTTTTCTTTAAACTTGAAAACAAAATAATATTTTTTAAACCTTATTTGGAGACTGCATTCATCTCAGTTAATTCTCTATTCTTATTTTCTTTTCCTTTTTTTTCTTTTTTTTTCTCTCTTTCTTGGTGCCCTTGACTGGAATTGAACCTTGGACCCTTCAGTCTGCAGGCCAACGCTCTATCCACTGAGCCAAACTGGTTAGGGCAATTCTCTATTCTTTTTACTGACAAAAATGGGTAGATTTTGTTTTGTACACCTTTCACCACACACTCCCTTAACTCTTACCACTATACTGAAATTGGTGTAAAGTATAGCACGGCAAATATAGTCAACAATCTACTGTAATAAAAGAGTAATATGGAAATTAATAGTCTCTCTGAGACACCTAAGCCATGCCCACCAGCCAAGTCAAGCCCACCAGCCAATTAGAGCAGCTGTATGCAAATTAACCCAGCCAAGATGGAGGTTGGCAGCCACAGAGTGAGCAGCGGTGGGTGCGGTGTGGGTGGTGGCGGGGGCAGGGTGGGCAGTGGTGGAGACGGGGCAGGCAGCGGTTTGGGTGGCGGCAAGGGTGGGGTGGGTGGCAGCGAGTGTGGCCTGTCAGGGTGTGGTGTGAACTTGTGCAACCTGGACTAGGTCCCTGAGACCCTGGAGTTCTTTGAGCTTCTGGGGCCAGACTATGGGACTGGCTCTGAGGCGGGCATCTTGCTCCCCATGAAGCCTCTGGATGGGTTCCCTGTCCACTTCCTGAAGGGGGTGTGGCCAGCCTGAATATGGCCTTCAGCCCCTCATCCAGGCTGGCCACACCCTCATGGGGTGAAGGTCCCCGCTGGGGGCTTGACCAGCCTGCAAACAGCCATCAGCCCCTCACCCAGGCTGGCCAGGCATGCCAGCAGGTGGACATCCCCCAAGGGGTCCCAGACTGTGAGAGGGCACAGGCTGGGTTGAGGGACCCCCTGAGTGCACAAATTTTTGTGCACCGGGCCCCTAGTCCTATATAATAAAAGGCTAATATGCAAATAGACCAAATGGCAGAACAACCAGTCACTATGATGCACACTGACCACTAGAGGGCAGATGCTCAATGCAGGAGCTGCTCCCTGAGGGTCAGTATGCTCCCACAGGGAGAGCACTGCTCAGCCAAAAGTCTGGCTCATGGCTGGCAAGCACAGTGGCAGTGGTGGGAGCCTCTCCCACCTCTGCAGCAGCACTAAGGACCCCATAGGCCAGGCTGCAGGACCCCCCACTCCCAGTGCATGAACGTCATGTACCAGGCCTCTAGTATTGTAATAATCATGTATGGTATCAGATGGGTACTTGACTATAAGTTATATAAATGTCTATTCACCATGTTGTACATCTGAAACTAACAATATTGTATATCTACTATAATTTTTAAAAAGTAAAGAAAAGAAACTAATGTAAGGGTCCTTGTCTAAATCACAGGATTATTATATGACAGCCTCATAAGCTAGTTGTGAAGATAACATGACAAAAACTATGTACACAGTTTGGCACAGTGCCTGGCTCAACTATAACTTTTAGCATTATCATCCTTATTTTCATTAACAAAGCTTAAGTCCAATTTTAGCCTATAGTTAGAGACTCAAACCAGAATCGAATGCAAGGAGCAGTTGTGGGACTCCTAGGACACAACATCCTAAGTCAGACTATATTGGACATCCTTTATCCTATTTTGTTCTTTGCACCTCCAACCCCATTTCTCTTTCTGGGAAGTTATGATCTTGTCTCCATGAATGACTACATGGAATTACAGACTTCAACTGTCTTAGTAAGGTTCTTCATTACTTGCAAACTCCTTTCCTCTCCAGTCTCATTTGCCATCACTCTTATTTTTACATTTTATTCTCTGGGTACACTGAATTGTTCATAGTCTCCACATACTCTCTCATGTCTCTTTGCTTTAGCTCAAGCTGTTCTATCTGCTTAAGAAGTTCCCACTCATTCAACAAATGATTAATCATGTCTACCAGCACTATTTCAGGTACTGAGGATACAGCAGTGAACACAACAGACAGAATTCACCTAACCTCATAGCACTTATATTTAGCAGTGGGGAGACTGATAATAAATATGTAAATAAAACAACACAAATAGAGATTGTGATAAGTGCTATGAAAAATGGAGAAAAAGTACTGAGATAGAGAACAGGGTGTTGTTTTCTTTTAAAAAAATATATTTTGATTGATTTCAGAGAGGAAGGGTGAGAGAGAGATAGGAACATCAATGAGAGAGAATCATTGATCAGTTGCCTCCTACATGCCCCCTAATGGGGATTGAGCTCACAACCGGGGCATGTGTCCTGACCAGGAATCAAATCATGACCTCCTGGTTCATGGGTCAATGCTCAACCACTGAGCAATGCTGGCTGGGCAACAGGTGTTGCTTTCAACAGGGTAGACAGGAAAGGCCTCTCTGAAAGGTGTCATGTAAATGATTATTAGTATTATTATTCCAGTCACCTTCAGGTTTCTGTTTCAATCTTCACTTCTCCAGAAAGCCTGCTCTCAGTCACCAAACCAAGATAAATACTTCCCTTCTGGACTCTCACAGCACCCAGTATATGCTACACACAGTGCCTGACATATAACAGGAACGTAGTAGAAATAGGGGTTCTTAATCAGGAGACTATGGACATTCAGGGGATCCACAGAAAGACTCAAAAGTCAGGATATACATGTGCATTCATGTATTTTTCTAGAGCAAGTGTTCATAGGTTTTATCGTATTCTAAAACAGTAAATGACCTTATCAAAGTCTAAGACCTCCTGGTGAGTTGATGATCAATGAACCATCACATTTCACTGCCTCCTTGTGAGCATTGCATTAGCTCTCCTTGGATGAGTTCTATCCCAGAGCTATATGTGACTTAATGCTGAATTAGTAACCACACTAAATAATTTCTTTAATGTATTTAACATCCCTTTATTGAGTGATAAAAATACACCAGGCACTATGTTAAGCACAGTGGGAGCTAAAGAGCTGAGGTCCAAATATAGAGCATAGGAAAGGCCTTGTAACATTTCCTCACATGTATCCATTCCCTTCTATTGGGTCACAAATTCCTGTAAAGATAGAACCCCTTGCTGTGCTTTCCTCTATATCTCCCTTTAGCCCTTAATGTGAACTCATATAGATGGTACCCTATAAAAGACCTTGGTTCTTAGTCATTGTTGTCAATATACAGGGCAGTTAGCTGAATTATATCATAGCTAGTTAACATGAGTCTGAGTGTACTTTCAGAAATGTGATTACATGTAATCTATGAAAGATAACAGCTCAGAAAATACAGGTCCTACTGGATTAATGGTGTAGCCCCCTCCTGAATTAGAATGGTGCATGGCATTCACGTGTTCCAGGAAAATAAGTGGGCTAAATATGTTCCCACTAGAGTTCACAACACAGCAAAAGGGCATAATTCAGAACATAGCAGGATTATTGAAATAAACATGGCTTTCTAGAAGGGAACTCAACATCCAGAAAAAGGAAGGGAGGGAGGGAGATGGTAAAAGGAAAAGGAGGGAAAGGAAAATGTGTTGCAGTTAACCACTAAGTATCATTTTGTTCCTCTGTTAAATTGGAAAATAATTTCATTACAGTCAGTTGAAACTATCTCTGAAGTAATAATTCTAAACTGCCTCCCCCCTCCCCCATCTAATTCCTATTTAACACTGCTCTGGGTCATATCTGGCCTAGCTTTAAAAAAATAACAAATTGAATTCTTTAGACATGAGTAGTCTTTCTTAGAATAATAATTGAAACATGTCTCAAAATATTTCCCTTTTTATTTCAGACCCTACTAAAACATTATTTTTATGCTCTCTGTTTTATTAAAAGGCTGGTTGGAGAAATCCAGGAAGAGGGTTATTTAGAATCACCTTTTATATAAGAAAGCTTTGCAAAATTGGATTATTTAGGAATAAAATTAATCTGAATTTGTGCAAAGTATTCCTTTTAGACAAAGATTAAAGAAAACTAATTCTATCAAATATTAACGCACAAATGTAAACTAAGTGCTAATAAGCTGCTTTAATAAAAAGACTCATTTAAACAAGCTTTAATTAAGAGATATGACTCATTGCCAATTAGAATATTATTTGTAGGAAGGTAGGTATAAAAAAAGTTATTTGAGAACTCTTTTTAAATAAAAAGTTCAATTTATCTTTTTAAAAGAAAGTTCTGCAGCCTTGCTTTATTGTTTATATGTACATGCAAAGATAGATCAAATCCCAGTTTTTCCAAATGATCATAAATTCTTATTTTTAAAGGTGGGCTTATAGAAAGTAACACTATAGCCCAGACAGTGTGGCTTGTTAGATGAGCATTGACCCATGAGCCAGGAGGTAAGAGTGTGATTGAAGGTCAGGGCACCTGCCAGGGTTATGGTCTGGTGGGAGGCAGACAACCAGTGATTCTCTCTCATCATTGATGTTTCTATCTCTTTCTCTGTTTGAAATCAACAAAAACTAAGCAATTAACTAACTAATGAAAATAAAATAAAAATTAATACTATGATATACACCTGAAAAGGAATATGGAGATCTTAAATGTTCATGGAAGTCATAAGTATCTGTGGAAAACCAAACTTCATATAGATGGCAACATCTCACACCAGGTCCTACAAGTAGCTTTCCAACTGTAAGATCCACATACAGGGGATGGGTGTGGCAAATTTAACAAACAAACAAATGTCTCACTGTATATCCACATAAATTTCTGTAATTCATCTCAAATCTAGAACAAACTATCACATCTCTAGACATTTTAATTTTTTAAACATATAAATCATAGTTACTTTAAAGTCTGTATTTGATAAATCCAGTATTTAGGGCACTTGTGGGTCTTTATTATTTGTAGTTTACCTTAGCTTTTGATCATGTAGTCTTAACTCTTTCTATGACTGATTATTTTTAACTGAACGTCCAAGACATCATATGTAAAAAATTATAAAACTAATTTGAAGCTTTAAATGATATTATCTTCCTACAGAGATGATTTATTTTTGTTTTTGGCAGGTACTAATCGTCCAAGAGCACTAACAACCCTAGATCATTTTAATCCAATCAGGTATAAAAGGACTAGCTGTTGGGCTTCAGTCTCCATAAGTAGTAGCCTATTTTTGGTTTGTTCTTATACCTAGAATGTTGCCTTTCAGGGTCTCAACCCAAAACTGGGGTCTTTATCAGAAACCTTCCTCTGTGATGGGCTCTGATCTTCAATTTTGCACCCCCCACCAAGTCTAGAGTTGTAAACTCAGTTCAACTTAGCCTCTCAGCTGAACTTCTAGAATCAAGAAATATATAGGACACTGAAGAAAGAAATTGAAGAAGGAACAAAGAAGTGGAAGCATATACCATGTTCATGGATAGGAAGAATGAACAACATTCAAATGTCCATACTACCCAAAGCAATCTATAGATTCAATGTAATTCCTATCAAGATACCAATGGTGTATTTCACAGAACTAGAACAAATATTCCAATAATTTATATGAAATCACAGAAGATCTTGAGCAGTCACAGCAATCATGAGAAAGAAGAACAAAGTTGGAGGAATCATGCTACCTGATATTAAATTATACTATAAGGACATAGTAATCAAAACAACCTGGTACTGGCATAAAAACAGGCATATAGACCAATGGAAAAGAATAGAGAGCCCAATCATTTATAGTCAATTAATATTTGACAAAGGAGGCAAAAACATACAGTGGGGTAAATACAGCCTATTCAATAAATGGTTTTGGGAAAATCAGACAGATACATATAAAAACGAAATTAGACTACTTTCTTACACCATATACAAGAACAAATTCAAAAATTATTAAAGATTTAACATTAGACTTAAAAACATAAAAATCCTAGAAGAAAACATAGGCAGTAAAATACTGGCTTTCTTATAGCAACATTTTTTTCTCATATATTGCTTTGGGCAAAGGAATAAAAAGAAAAATAATCAAATGGAACAACATCAAACTAAGAAGTTTTTGAACAGCAAAGGAAACCATCAAAAAAAATGAAAAGAAAACCCACTGAACGGGATAACATATTCACCAATGATATATCTGATAAGGAATTATTAATATTCAAATTTTATAAGGAACTTTTATATAACTCAACTCCAAAATCAACAACAACACAATTTTTAAAATAGGCAAAGAACCTGAATAGACACTTCTCCAAAGAGGACAAAAAGGACATACAGATGGCCGATAGACATATGAAACAATGCTCATGTCACTAATTATCAGAGAAATGCAAATTAAAACAACAATGAGATATCACCTCACACCTGTCAAAATGGCTATCGTCAATATATCAACAAACAAGAAGTTAGGATGTGGAGAAAAGTGAACCCTTGTGCACTATTGGTGGGAAGGCAGACTGGTAGAGCCACTGTAGAAAGTGGTTACATCAAAAAATTAAAAATGAATAAAAGTATGATATTTATGTGTTAAAAAATTAAAAATGAAATTGCCTTATGACACAGCAATTCTACTTCTGGGAATATATATCCAAAGAAACCCAAAACACTAATTCAAAAGAATATGTGAACCCCTATGTTCATGTAGCATTTACAATTTGGAAGCAGCCCAAGTGTCCATCAGTAGATGAGTGGATAAAAAAGTTGTGATAGCCCTAGCCGGTTTGGCTCAGTAGATAGAGGGTAGACTAAAGGGTCCTTGGTTTGATTCTGTTACAGGGCACATGCCCAGGTTTCAGGCTTGGTCCCCAGTAGGGGGCATGCAGGAGGCAGCCAGTCAATGATTCTTTCACCATTGACATTTCTTTTTCCCCCTCTCCCTTCTTCTCTGAAATCAATAAAAATATGCTATAAAACAAAGCTGTGATATCTATACACAATGGAATACTATTCGACCAAAAAAAGAAGAAAAATTTACCCTTTGTAACAGCATGGATGGTCCTAGAGAACATTATGCTCAGTGAAATAAACCAGTTAAAGACATGTACAATATGATTTCACTCACATGTGGAATCTAATGAACTAACAAGCAAAATAGAGAAAGATGCATAGAGAGCAGATTGATAGCTGTCAGGGGTGTGTGGGTTGGGGGTTGGGTGGTGGGGAGGAGGGATTGAACATAAAAGAAAACATGGAAAAAACTCATAGACACAGACAACACTGTGTTAATTGCCGAGGGAAGGGACTTGGCAGCAGGGAGGTGGTGGAGGATATAGTGGGGTTAAATGGTGGTAGAAGGAGACCTGATTTAGGGTCTCCATACAATATACAGTTGATGTACTGTGGAATTGTATATCTGAAACCTGTATGTTTTACTAACCATGTCACTCCAGTAAATTCTATAAAAAAATAAAAATAAACAAAAAAATAGAAAGATGTTGAGGGGAAAGGTAGCATGGAATGTTTGGTTCATCTCTCTGGGCTTCTCTCCTCTCTTCATCTTGATCTGTTAATTCTTCCATGCCAGTTTGTTCTCTAGTGTCTTAAAATTGATTTACTTATATTTTAACATCTTTTTTGTTGCTCTCGGTTAAAGTGTTGATCCAAACCAGAAGGACTGACTTCTTCACTAGGCACAGTGCTATGCCTAAGGCCCACAGTAGTTTTAGGGGCTCATGAAAATATTTTAATTTTAAAAATAAGAAGTCAAAATAAAATTTAGGTTGAATAAGGTGTTTTAAAATGTAATTTTAATATGCCCATCATTATACCTATATAGTCATAAAATACAATATTTAATACACTTTATAGAGGAACAAATTCATGAAGGGAAAAGTGTCTAGAGCTCACAAAAGTCATAAGGTGGACCTAAAAACAAGCAGTCTGTCATTACTGAAAGCAACATTTCTCTGGGGACACTTCATTTTTTTTGTTTGTTTATTTATTATTTTATTTTGGAGGTACTTTAAAGGCGTTAAGACTAATGTAATCATGTCCAAACAACATTTTATACTTTGCAAAGCATTTTCTTACCCACCATCTTGTTTGAGACTTCCAAGAATCTGGTGAGCTAGGTAGGGCAAGTCTTAGTTTACTATTTTGACATGTGAAGGAAATGAGACCCAGAGAATTTAAGTGACTTGCCCAAGGTGCCACAACAAGTCAGTAACAGACTCAGGATTAGATCCTACATCTAAATCTGAACAGTGTTCCAGAAACGCATTGTGCAATATAATCATAGAGGCCAATATCACATGATAACCCATTTTCAAAAAAGCTGAGAAAACACTTGCTTACATCAATGAGCCTCTAGGAGCCGTAAAATCTGATCTGAGTTCTAACCCTGGCTCAGCACTAACTTATTGTATGACCTTGAAAAAGTCAGTCTGTATCCTGGCCCTCCTCTCTAAAATAAAGCACTTGGAGAGCTCAATCTGAAATCTCCCACCAGCTCCATTTATTTATTTTTAATTGTGTAATGTATCTTTTTTATGATTGAGTTATAACAGTCCTTTATACATTCTGTGAACCCAACAAGCCAAAACACTCACCCTGAAATTTTTAAAGAATACTTGTAATAAAAAGAACTATTGTAATTCTCTTCATTAACATAAATAGCCTGCCACGTAATCGCCAAGAATACTCAGTCTTCCTTGAAGTCACAAACTAAAGCATATAGAGGAAAAGAGCCCCAGTAATGAAACAAGATTATGTCAGATAAATGCCATTTCTCCTACTATCTGCAGGGTTTCAGAGACGAATCAATAAGTGTGGAGCCAGGTCCCTGTCCACATTGCCACTGCCTTTATTAGTATTGTTTTTTTTTTCTATTCCATTAATATCGCAAATATCCGCAAACAATTTATGTTTCAACCTTCCCTGCTCCTTTGTAGTAAGGCATGGCAGTTTAAAAGCAGAAAGAGTTATATTTGTCTGAGTCCCATATACTTGAACTCTAGAATAATCCTCCACATCAAAGCCATTTCCCAGCTAGATCACTGAGTTACTTACATCACATTTTGATCTAAGGAGAACACGGAGCATACAAGTAGCGAGAACATTCAGGGGACTGGGCTTTAAATTGCTGCTACTTAAGGAAATAGTTCCATTCAATTCTCCTCGGGCCTGTGTATTATCTACGGTATGTCTAGGAGGTAGGGAAATAATACTCCTTTGAGAGTGAGGACACCTGGGCTTAGGGCCTACCTTACCACAGACATTCATTACATCAATCTGGTAAACTCATTCCCTCTCTGGGTCGTCATCTCCTGCTGGTACAAGGAGGAAGTTAGATTAATGATTTCTAAGAGTACTTTTAGTTCTAAACATTTATGATTCTATTCTCAATGGGTTTTGTAATGTCTCCTACAGTATTTCCCAGCTTTCATGTACCAGAATCATTTATATTCCCTGTGTCATGGCGTCACTCAGTGTGCTATATGACACTAGGATCCTAACACAGACTGCCTGACATTTTGCCAGCTGCATTCCTCTACGGGTGGCTAAAAAGATTATAAGATCATGATCTACGGACAAGTCAAGATCCCTGGGGGAACTGGGGTGAGAGTGGAGGAAGGAAAGAGAAACATCAAGATGTAGGGCTTCACATTAAGCAACATGCAAGCCACATGTTTTCCATTAACACCATCTAAGCATTGCTTTGTGACAGGCAGAATGCTACTGAAGGACCTAGCGGCCCCTTTTCCAAGAACACATTTTCTTTCCACGTTTATGTCCTTTTTTCCTTCTGTAAGACTCATACAGTATGGACTGTCCACTGCCCTAGCAGGGAACGGCTCCATTTTCCAAAATGGAGATGCCCAAGGTCATATACATAAGAATTAAGTAGCACCTGCAACTAACAATGTGGCTCCAATGCTGAGGCACACTGCTATGAAAGTGCAGGGGAAGAGGAAGGAAGTAGGGAAGGAAAAGCTAGAAGGATGAAGGGGAGAGAAAGGAGGGCAGAGAGCAGAAGGGAAGAAGGAAAGGGAAAATAGCATAAAGAAATGTGAAAACAAACAACTGGTTTTCTATTAACAAAATATGGAATATATCAAATGCCATTTTCTGAACCAGAACATTTATTGTGAGACATATTATAAGTGTTTAAGCCCAGTCAGCACAGCTCAGTGGTTGAATATCCACCCACGAACCATCTAAGGGTTCCAATCCTGGTCAGGGCACATGCCCAGGTTGCGGGCTCAATCCCCACTAGGGGGCGTGCAGCCGATCAATGATTTTCTCTCATCATTGAGGTTTCTATTTCTCTCTCCCTTTCCCTTCCTCTCCAAAGTCAATAAAAATAAATACATAGGTCTCCATTTTTTCCCTTGACCATCCCCCCTCCACCCCTACCCCCCAGTGTCTTGTGTCCATTGATTATGCTCATATGCATGCATACAAGTCTTTCAGTTGATATATATATATATATATATATATATATATATATATATATATATTAAAGCGTCTACAATTTAGACAGGAAAATAATTCACTAATTTCTGGCACACAGCACAAGACCATGTTTATCCTCATTCAGGGTTTCTGCTACTGTCAGTTTAGGCACTGACTATTTTGAGGATAGGTGGCAGGCCTCTCATGCTTCATGCAACTTGTACATGTATTTCAAAATTACTCAATGGACAGTATATATATTAAATATGGTAAGGGGTTGCTTTCAGTTTCTTTCAAGGTCTCTTTCTGCTTAAATGGCATGGAGCCAATAATATATAGATTCACATGTGGAACTCTGAGTTAATTGGCTCCATGCTTCCAAATTTCCCAGTGCTGTGTCAATACCCCTAATATCCTGATGCCTTGGGCAGCTATTCTGGCCCTCAAACCAATTCTGCTTCCAGAGAATTTCAAGCACAATACGTCCACCACATGATACTTTTCCAAATGGGCAGTATGGTCTAGTTAAAAGAGCATGTGCTTTGGACAGAAATAGATTTGATTTTTAATCCAGGCACTGCAACACTCTATCTGTGTAGCATTGGACAAGCCAGGGGTGATGGTTCATACCACACAAGATTCTTATAACCATTCAATGAAATAATGAATCTGAAGTCCCTAGTACAGAGTAGGTGTTCAAGCAATGCTAGTTGTATAATAACTGTTACAACTCTAATGATAATGATAACTGAGTTGATGATATTATAATTCTTATTGCTATCCTACCACCAGCCTAGTTCAGCTTGTTCCCACACCAACAGTAAAGTCAGCCCCAAAACCTCTGCCTTACCAAGTGGGTATTGCTGGTTCCAAGATACCCTCCTGTCCTGCCTGTCCTATCCTACTATCCACTGTGTTTGAAAATCTTGTTCTGATAAATTAGCAAGCTATAAGGCAGAACTCACAAGCAGGAACAAGGGGCTAATGGCCCTGGCAGCTGCAGCACCTAACCCCAGGGAGAAAAGAGAAATGAGGGCGCCAAATATATAAATGGTCCCTGTCTGGACAACTCATGAGAATTATCAATTAAGAACTGAGAATGCTTTGTGTGCTCATGTCTTCTTGGTGATGGGAATGATGGTTGCAATGTAGCACATCACCCTTAATCGCTTCAGCCCATCAATTACCTACAAGGGAGGGGAGGGATCATGGACTACTGCCAGGGAAGGTCTGTAATTGATGGTCATCTGGTCACCTGAACAGCATGGATCAGGTCTTACATTAAGCATGAACAATTAAAAAGAAAGTTCCACTGAAAGCAAGCAGGTGGTACACCAAGTTGGACTCTCACACATTTCAGAACTTGACCCTAGTCCTACAATCTGGTAAGGCATTATTTGATATACTCATGGGCAAAGCCACATTAACTTTGGAGGGGTTGGTTAGCCATTCTTAGGCCTTAGGTTTAATGGCTCATGTCCCTTAGAAGACCTTGGTCCCTAACTCTAAGTTGGATTAATAAAGAATATAAAAACCCTCCTATTTCAAGTTCGAACACTGTTTTTTGCTGTTAAACGAGTTAGTGGCCAAATTAAAACACACACACACACACACACACACGCACAAGTTGGTTTGCAGACTTCAGATTTTGGAATTGTGGATAGAAAATTGTGGCTATGTGTTAAATAAATAAATGAGTGGAAAAAGAACATCTTTAGCCTCAGCACCCCTGTCAGAGGAGGGAGATGTTATTAACAATCCTCTTATAACTCCCTGAGCAAGTTTGCCTTCTACATCTCATGTCAAAATTGAACAATTACATTATGATAGGAGACATGCTCTATACAATATAAATTCTGAGGAAGCCAGTTTTTCTCCCTCATCCCACTCACTTGGCTTCAAATAGTACATAGGCAAAAGAGTGGGTATACTTGTTGAGGAGGCAACTCTGTCATTCACAGGGAAAATGCCTTCACCTCTGTTAATGGAAATCTCTTCTTCTGTAAAACTCAGGGTAAACTTAGGGAGTAAATAGCTAATATTTACTGAATACTTTCCAGGGTACAATTATTGTCTATAATTTACAGATTAGCTAACTGAGATTCAAAGCGTTTGGTTACTCAGGAGAGATAATTGAGAGAATGGAAGGGAAAATATAGAAATGAGTCAACGTGCTAACTATACACATGAAAAATAGTATGAAGATGAGAATATTGTAACAAATCACAAACCTGACGCTTCCGCCCACCTCTCTGTTAGCTTTTTGCGCTACAATAATTATAGCAAGGAAAGAGTGTGAAATTAAGAACTGAAAGTGAGCCCAGACAGTGCTGCTCAGTTGACCTATGAACCAGGAGGTCATGGTGTGATTCCTGGCCAGAGCATATGCCTAGGTTATGGGCTTGATTACTGATGTTTCCATTTCTCTCTCTTTCCCTTTCATCTCTGAAATTAATAAACTTTTTTTTTTAAAGAACGGAAAAGAAAAATCAGTGAGATAGAAACACCCAAGTTTCTGGGGAAAGTAAGGGCCATTTAATGGCAGGGATTAAGGTGCTATATTTTAGTACTAGTTGAAAATGCAAATAATGCCATCATCAACTATTCTTTAGCAATATTTCTTAGTATTCAAAGTGCAGTTGTGTGGTTTGTAAACAATTTAAACTGAACAAAAACTAATGCTGCTTCGACTGATTCCGTATTGGAGTTTTCCCTTCCCCTCCTTCCAAACACAGTCTCTTCTATGAATACATAGTGAGTCAATCTATATCTTGATGGTTGAATAAGCTCTTTGATTTTTGAATTATTTTGAGATTAACTGAATTTGAAATGTGGGCTGCCTGCAATGTCTTGCTGGCACAAAAAGATGAGCTTTGTTATTGACAGAGAAGACTTGCAAACGACATTTTTATTATTATTCTCCAGCATTGAACTCATGTTAGTTTCAGCCTGGCTCTGCTGCCTAGATGAGGGCTGCGAGGCTGAGTTCAAAAGTGCAATTTACAATCTTCTCTCTCAATTCCCGTGAACTGCTATGCGGCACAGGGTGACTTCTGCCTGGGAGACAAGACACATATTTCTTACTGCAATCAAGGAACATTGGCCATTATATTAAGGTTTTGGAGAACCTACATAATGTCCCAAATGAATATAAGCTGTCATCCAAGAATCACATTATGAGTAAGTTGAATCAGAATGTCACTGAAGCTGTTCAAGGGTTTGTGTGTGAGCTCTACAAACCTGTCCTTGGTTCAAAGGAAACCTAGCAATTTCATAGCAGCCTTAGGGCCTCAATCTGTGGTATTCCAGGTAATCAAGCATACTCTTTATTCCTATAGTCTCTCTCTCTCTCTCTCTCTCTCTCTCTCTCTCTCTCTCTCTCTCTCTCTCTCTCCCTCTCCTCTCCCCCTCTCTCTCATTTTCTTAATCCAAGGCTCTGTTATCTACATGAAACAAATACCTTCTCCATCCATACTGCCACCTCTGTCAGCCTACTATTCTTTCTCCCTTGACATGAAAGCACCCATGAGGTAGGCACAATGATTAGCTGGTTTATTCAGCCACCTGTTAGGAATTCTGCTTTAACACATAGATAATAATGATTTTAAATGAACCCATGGTTGTCTGCACAGGCTAGTACTTCTGAAATATTCTTCCTTTTAGCATTTCTGTCTAGGGGATACAGTAGTGCTAAACAATGAGTTAGACAACAGGCCTCAAAAAGGCCTCTCGGGAAACAGTCAGGCAGGCCTTGAGTATGATGGCAAGTGAGAGAGTGGCCCAGTTACAAACATACGAATCGCAAGATCTACTGAAACCCCAGCCCTTCCAGACCTCTCCCTCTGTCTCAAATTCAGGGTCAGGAAAAGTAATGATGCCCCTGAGCAACTGACAAACAGCAACCTTCTGGCATTCCCACCGGACCTCCATGCCATCACTCCTCCCCAGTCAATCTGCGAACCACTGTGAGCTACTTCCTCCTTACTATTTTCTGCATTGGCCAAAACAAGCTCCAAGCTGAAATCCGTGGAAGGAAACAATTCTTCTCTACCAGTTATGCCCTCCTTTTACTTCACTCAGCAACAATAACTTGTGCTCCAGGGGTCATACATAAACTGTACAGATATGACTATCATCTATTTTTTGCTATTATCCCTACCATTAGTACAGCTATAAGCAGCTTGAGGCAAGAGCCTCATTGCTGGATCCCCTGGTGATGTCTATCACACAGTAGATATCACACAGTAGATGCCCAATAAATATGTATTGGATTGAGTTGTACCAGTCAGTAACATTATCAGTACTAAATTATTCTGTTTCCCACTTTATTCACAAAGACATCTGCAGCTCTCTCCTTCTACTTGTTCTTTGCTTCATTGCTAAGACAAAGGATGAAAGTGTCACTTTAAATCCAGTGGCCTTCCTTTTATTGAAAAGTAATCACCCACAAGGTTTTTCTCTCCCACTGATATCATATGAGAAAACAATTAGCAATTATTTTTTGTGATGTTAGTAGATGACATCAATAATAATCTTATCAGGCTTATCTCTTTGGGGAGTTTATTCAGAAATCAATTCAGGTTGCATTATAAATTAAAAAGAAGATAAGCCCTAGCTGGTTTGCTCAGTGGATAGAGTGTCAGCCTGAGGACTGAAGGGTTTCAGGTTCAATTCCAGTCAAGGGCACATGCTCAGGTTGTGGGCTCAATCCCCAGTAGGAAGCATGCAGGAGGCAGCCAATCAGGGATTCTCTCTCATCATTGATGTTTCTTTCTCTCTCTCCCTCCCTCTCCCTTTCTCTCTGAAATAAATAAAAATATACTTTTTTAAAAAAATAAGAGAAAAGAAATTCTTAGCTTTCTCTTTTAATGTGAACACATCAGTTAGGAATATCCTGATTAAAATACCAGAATTGTATCATAAATGATCTTATTCATTTTTTCCCTTTTTCAGCTGTATATTTAACTTCTTAATCTTCTAAAATTATTTGTTTCAACAACTGCTTCTGTATTTACTGTATGTTCACTCACTCATGCTCTCACAAGTTCTTTTTCCCCAGAATAGTGGAAATATAGACCATTCATTATATCCATTTCTGTTATGCACTTGCCACCCAATAATAGGCACATCTTCTAAATCCAAACTCATTTCTCAAATTAGGCAGTCTATTAAACACTTCCATTGGAAATCCCATTTCTTTTGTCTTCCTTTCAACATAAGCCAATAATTATGGCTACTCCGATGACATGCATAACTTATTTCTAACCCTGCTACTTTCTTGTACACAAGCAAACATAAAAAGCCCAATGGCTTTTGTAAGTGCACTAAATTTAACAAATATTCATCCATATTTCTTCTAGTTATTCATCTGAATGTCTCTGACCTCTGATTCTTTCCACAGCAAATCTTCTATTGCAAGTTTAAAATGAGTCCAGAGTCTACAATTACATGAACTCTCCATTATTGAAATCATCTAATTAGCTGGTAATGATCCTGTTTATACAGTTTTTATAACCTCCATTTCTGCTCAGGTCCCTTTTTCCTCAACCTCTTAGCCTCTGACAGAGGAAGTATATTTTTGATTGCTTTGTATATTCTTTCCATTCTTTAATCAATATAAAAAAGAATTAAATCAGCCCTTCTTGAAACTAGTTCATTTGTTAAGAACATTTATTCATTTGATAATTGTTAAGCAACAAGAATTCCATATAACAACTTGGTTAGAGACTTCCCAGTCAGTGTTACATGAGTGTCAAATAGCTTAGCCATTGAATGGTTTTACCCTAAAGGTAGTATAATTAGACTTATGTTTGAACAACATCACATTGGATGCTCTAATGCGAATAGACCATACAGAAGGATGGAAACAGAGAAACCAATTAATGGGCTCTTTCAATAATCTAGGTGACTGTGTTTTGGAAAAAAATGGCAGCAATAGAAGGGTGAGAAGTGGTAAGAATCTGGATATATTTTAAATATAAGGACAAGATTTCAAATAAAATTGCTGAAATGGGAAAGAGGTTGGAGCAGAAGTTGGATTTTCAATGTTTTAAATTTGAGATGCTTTTTAGAAATTGAAGTGAAAATTCATATTAGGCAGTTTTCTATTTGACTCTGGGCTTTTGAGAAGAGTCTGAACTAAATATATAAATTTATGGTTACTCTGCATATAGATGGTGGTTAAAGCCATGAGACTGGATGAGATAATCAGGGAGTAAGAATAGATGGAGTAAAATTCCAAGAAATGAGGTCTAGAATACTCCAGCAATTAGAAGCAACGGGATAAATGTGTATCTTGGAAGTCAGGTGAATAAATTTTTAACATGGTACAAGGAATCATCAACTGTGACAAATACTGCTAAAAAGGCAAATAAGATGAGAACTGAGAATTAACAACTGGGTTTGGCAATTTATTGATGTTCAGTGACTATGATAAATCATTTCAGGGGAGAGGTGATTATAAAAGCCTAATTAGAGAGGGTTCAGGAGAGAAGCTGTCCGGAATCTATCTCCTGTCCAGATCCTTCTTTTACCAGCCCTTTGATACAGCCAGGGAGCAGTCATGTGACAAATTGAGTTAACCCAATGTTCTATCATGAGTTTCCTTTTTTTTTTCATAAGAGAAGCAAGGGAATAGAAATTAACATGTGTGATGGAAGTAGTGGCAACATTAATAATGTCCTAATCAGCTGATTCCTGTTGTGAAACAGTGTCTCTACATTCCCTGGAGCTTCAGATTTTGCTTTTTATAAGCTCCGTTTCCCAGCCTCCCTTCAATTGTAGGAGTCCCTGATGCCCTTCAAAAATAAATCCTTTAGCCTGAGTGTGTTTGTGTGACTTGTAGCCCAGAACCCCAATTTACATTGTAGTACAACCTTGTCAGGAAGCCAGGCCATTTGCTGTAGTGGTGAGGATTGGCAGAGTAACTGAGATTTTAGATAAATAGGCCCGGCCATCCATCCTCAAGAGTCCAAGATTTGGGAAGTTGTTTTTACTTTTCTTGAAGTTTTTGCTGAAACAGCAGCCGAGTTGGTTTAGAATCCAGTGCATTATGCACCACTTAATTTGATGAACATGGTTTAAATCATGTAACTGAGAACTCAAGTGAATAGAATAAATAAAACTAGTAAGGTGTAGACTGAGATGGAACAATTGGGGAAGATCACATGGGAACCCAAATGTATGGAAAAACTGGACTTATTGAATTATTGCTCCTTTGCCCCAACATGTTCTTTTTCCAGATGACATTTTAAATACTCTCATTGAAGTTTAATGTAGAGTCAATCCTTAAAAAAGTGAAGAAATAGAGAGGTAAGAAAACCTCCGTCCACTAAGGAGCAACCAGAAATGAAGATAAAGTAGCTCTGAAACAGCAACGTCAGTCAATGGGGAAGGATAATCAATTGATATAGGACTTTTCAAGGTCACATTAAATAATCATTGCAGGTTAAACCTATGGTTTAAACTATATGTTTTATATTCATTTCCTGGGACTATATATCTCCATATTTACCCTAGAAGAGTTCTCAAATCTGGAGCCCATACCCAAAGATTCATTTAGTAAGTGTATGTTGTAAACTTTAATCTCCCAGAAGGCAATTCCCAGCACAATGCCTGACCTGTGGTAGTATTCAATAATTATTTGATAGATAGATAGATAGATAGATAGATAGATAGATAGATAGATTTTTAATACTTCCCCAGGAAAAGAAATAAATTTCACATGGAATTTTGGGGTACAATCATATATTAATTATTTGATAAAATGTTTCTTTATCGGCACTTGTTACTGACTCAGAATAAGTCATCATTTGGATTTTGTTGACATGAACAAGATTATTGATTACTTTATCCAAAGCAACTGTTCTTCAGCCCCATGTATGAAGCCACAGACCTAGAGAACAGTGTTGCTTTAGGATAGCAATTAAAATAGGTATCACTTTTTTAATGCTTAATATGTACTAGCAACTCTTCTAAGTGCTTCACATGTAGTATCTGATGACCTAATCCAAGTATGGAGAAGAAAAGACAAATAGTAAAAAAATGAGGAAAAACAACGATTATAATAATAATAATATTTTATTGGGCATTGACTACATGCAAAGAATTTTGTTGTTATGCATGAATTATCTATCTCATATAATCCTCATAAAAACCCTATGAGATAAGAACTACTATTATTCCCACTTTATAGAAGAGAGTAACAACACTTTAAGAGTTTAAGTGACTTGCCCAAGAGCATACAACTAGTGAGTAGTAGAATCAGGACTCAAAGGTTGATATGTATGGCCTCAAAGCCTGAACTTTTGCCCATTCTGCTACATCATCTCCCTTTTGGATAGCTGTCTGTGCTGAATCTGACTTTGCTGATTCAAGTAAGACAACGTGTGGGAAATAACTTCACAAAAGGTACGATGCTATAAAAGCATATGCTTATTGCCATCATTAATTTGTATATTGACCATTTATTGTCTTCCTTTAGAGCTGTAAGACAAATATGATACCTAACCTTAAGGATGCATAGTATAGTGGAAAAACAGAGATGTGAACAAAGAATTATAATCAAATAGAGGATGTAGAATGAGAAATATGTGTACAACTTATTATGACATTATAGGACCACAAAAAAGAGGTATTAATCTACTCTGAGAGGGGGGAGGGAAGACAGATATTCTTTCCTAAAGATTATAGATCTACACTGAATCTTAAAGATATGTCAAATTATATAAACTAGGGAGATCTATATAGAGGGATGCATTCTAACAAAGTGAATAGTATATGCAAAGTAAAAGAACACTCAATGGCATGTTATAGGGAAGTATGAAGGACATTTCCAAGGTAGGGCTAGAAATGTAGGCAGGATAAGATGCTGGAAGGCATTAAATGCCATACTTTGCAGGTTGAGTTGTTCTCAGTAGGTAATGAGGAAACTGCGGTTTTAACCATAGCAATGACAAGGTCAGATTTTATTAAAAAACTCTCTGGTGGCAGTGTGGAGAATGTATTGGAAGGGAGAAACCAATCAGAGGTCAGTTGAAAACTATTATGAGAGAGCATTTAGTAGGACTAAAGTAGAAAGGAAAAATCTAAGGATTATTTAGGAGAGAAGTCAATTGGACAGAGTGATTTATCAGATATATGATGAAATAAAGAGATGCTTAACATATGACTTTCAATTGAATGACAAAATAGAGACATCAAAAGAAGAAATGGGTTTGAAGGAGGGGGGAATGACGAGTTCCTCTTTGACATAAAGAGTTTGAATTGCCTGTGAGACACCCAGCTAGAGATGCTGGCTTGCCATTAAATATTTATCCTGACATTTCAGTGAGATATTGTGGCTAAATCATAGATCTGGGAATCATAAGCACATAGGTGATGAGTAGAAGGCATTGCCCAGTGAGAATGTTGACCTTGGTAAGAGTAATTTTCATGGACAATGGCAGCAGAAGCCAGTTTATAGTGGAATGAAGAGGGAATAGAGGTGTGAAATTGTAGACAGTGAATATGATCTACTTAAGAAGTTAGGATAAGAAAATAAGGGGGGAGTTGGGAGATCAACTGAAGGACTTGCATGCATCCATAGGAGCATAATCAGTGGACACGGGAAACTGGGGGTTAGGGAGGAAGGGGGGGAAGGGCAAGGGAAAAAATGGAAATCTATCTATCATCTGTTGTAATACTTATCTATCACTTGTTGTAATACTTTAAGCAATGAAATAAAAAAAAAATAAAATAAAATAAAAAAAAAGAAAGAAAGAAAGAATGAGAGAAAATGAGGAGTCAAGGAAGATACTTTGTAGAGCAAGAGGGACTGAAACACATTAACTGTTGCTTGTAATCTCTTTCAAGGTCACCATTGAGATGGCAATGTTATTGGAAATGGGCAAATCAGATGCCTAGCAGTGGATCATAGGAAAGAAGCCAAGCTCCCTAATGTTCTGAGAAATTTAGTAATGACAGTTCAGAAAGATGAAGTTGACAGAGAGGGGTTATTTAAGAATAAGACAAATAAATTGGTGACCCAGTTACTGGTATTTTGGGATTGGTAATAAATGTTTAACAAAAAGGGTTTCAATAATTCAACATCACATTAAGCCAAAAAATATTTTAAAGCTGTCTGTAGATGCTCATAAATCGAATTGTGCAGCATGTGATAGACTTCCTGCCAAGAACATTTGCTTGTTCCAACGTACTCTCCTTTATTGAGATGCAGTAATTATTTCATTTTGGCAATGATGCTTGTTTGAAATTAACACTTACTGATCCCTACGCATTGACCCCTTCTGAGTTCTCCTCATATCCCATTGTCTACCTAAAAAATATTTTTGTAACCAGGTCTCTACAGTAAAGACCTTCTAGAAAACATTCATCTCAAGATAGAGAGATTCACTAGAGGAGAGCCACTACTGGTCACACTGGATCTGGCACCCAGTGGGCAAAGAGCCATTCAGCCAAGCATCTGATCCACCTGCAAGCAATCTCTGGGAAGATGAGGATTGCTGCTCTTCCAAAGCCCACCCAAGATTCTGGGCCTGATCACCTCATGTCTTATAAATAGGGCATGCTGTGTTGGAGGGTGCTTAGCAATCCCTGGAAGCTTGATTTTTTTCCTGATAAGTTGTTGTCACAACTTAGCAATCACTTCTGCTTCCATCTCCTGATCTCATGGGGTCACATTCCAGATAAGATTAAAACTTGCCTCTTCAGAGGACTATTTCTTAGCATTCACAAAGCTGCAAACCCCCTAAGATACCAATCAGCACCTGCTGGTGCCAAACCCTCTTTCTCCAGTTTTGTATTGTACTTACCTTATTTTTCAATTACACTTGACATTCAATATTACGTTATATTAGTTTCAGGTGAACAATATAGTAGTTACACAATCATATACTTATAAAGTGATCCCCCTGATATTTCCAATACCCTCTGGCACCATTCATAATTATTACAATACTAGTGGCCCAGTGCACAAAATTTGTGCACATTAAAAGGGAATTAATTAGAGGAAATATTTTAATTTACTATTTTCCCTTCCTCTATAGTAGAAGTGTCAGAGATGAAAGAAAATTAGTAATATGTATATGAAAATCTTCCTCCTGTCAGAGTCTGGGGCATGCCATGGGGCCCAGAGTCAAGTCCCCGCCCACCTTCATGCACCTCAAAATCACGCGAGATCCAAACCTGGTCAGCCTCACCCCTGTCAAGCCCCACTGGGCAGGGGGGTGCAGCCTCAGATCCCCCAGCCCAGCACCAGTCAGGAAACGCAGCCTCAGGTCCCCAGTCAAGCCCTGCTGGGCAGGGGGCACAGCCTCAGGTCCCCTGGCCTGGTTCCAGGGGGGTGCACCCTCAGGTCCCCCTGCCCAGCACCATGGCAGTGGGCATGGCCTGGGGTCCCCTGTCAAGCCACACCAGGTGGGGAGCACAGCCTCAGGTCTCCTGGCCTGGCCCAGTGCCAGGCAGCCTCAGGTACCTTCTGATCACTCATTACGGGAACCCCACCTCTGCTGTGGGTGCAGCCATTTTGTGTTACGATGTGACGGAGTGAGGTTCAATTTGCATATTACCTCTTTATTATATAGGATCATTGACTATATTTCCTATGTAATTCTTTACAACCCCATGGCTAGTATAGTATTTTGTCACCTGGGCCCAAATCAGTGCTACTGGTGCTCAGTCTCACAACTTCTTTAGCTTCTACCTATTGCCTCTAGGTCCACAGGAGCTAGCAAAACCAGTCCATGGGGTCAGCAATAGATAACATAATAATAGCATTAGCTAGCCTGTTTTTAGGTCCTTACTACATGTTAAGCACCCTTTTAAATGTTTTACACATATTGACACTTTTAATCTTGTAATTCCTCAACTCAATGAAACTAGTACTTACTGTTATTTCTGTTTTACATGTAAAACAACAGAAGCACAGAAATATTCAATAACTTGTCCAAGGTCACCCAACAAGTAATTGCTGAAGCTAGCATTTGAATCCAGGCAGCTTTGACTCAGAGTCTGTGAGCTTAGCCACAATGCTGTACTGCCTTCTGGTCATAACATCCTCATCATTACCCCTCCTCTGTCTCTCACTCTAGTCACCTAAACACAGAAGCTATTTCTCTTGTCTCCTTCTTCTATGCACTTCAGTTAATGCAGTTTGATATCATGTGGACCACTGATTCAGCATATGGCTAGATTATGAATCCAAGATCAGGCTGAGCTAGGATACCCTGCTCTACCTAATTTAAATCATGTAAATAAAGCACCCAAAGGCAATGTTGATTAATAGCAGACACTCAAAAGTTTTTTGGGTTTTTTTTTTGCTAGATCATTAAAAACAATTAAAAAGAACTTCATAGTACCCAAGTAAACCAAAAGAGAAGATAGCTCAACAGCCTGGAATAAAGGTTCAGGAGGTGGGAGGAATAGGATAATGAGGTTACTTAAGGTACTCCCTAACTCCTCTTTTAACCCCATCCACACACAGACAGTGCTATGGGAAAGGGCCATCTAAGCTTCTCCCCAACCTGAGATCTACTCTATGTTCCCTTATAAATCCTTAACAGAATAACAGCAAATGTGGACATGGATAGAAGGCAGATAGTGGAAAGGAAATGATATCAGTAACATGAACTGTTCTGTTATACAAAACAAGTTTCCACCAGTACCAAACGTCAGCTTGATTAATCATTTATAGCTAGTATAAATGATTCTTTTTAAAAGGAGGTCTAGCTTCTGGTTGGTTTTCCAGGAAAATAGGAGATACTTGAGGGACCTGACAATCTAAGGTTGTCAGGGAGAGCAACAAAAGCAGTCATCCTAGGCTTCATATCTTGTATTATGCCTGACACACAATTACCTCCTATTGCATGTAAGGCTGAGTTCCCCTTTTAGGCACAATAGGCAAAATGCTTGGAACACAAAAAAATGTTTTGCTTTCTTTTAAAATAAGAAGGAAAAAAATATGAGCTTTTAGGTAGAAGACAAAGTTTTCATATATAATATTAACATACTAGTGGCCCAGTGCATGAATTCATGCACCAGTGGGGTCCGTTGGCCTGGCCTGCAGGATCTGGCCAAAACTGGCTCTCTAACATTCCCCAAGGAGTCCTGGATTGTGAGAGGGTGCAGGCCAAGCTGAGGGACCCCACCAGTGCATGATTGGGACCAGGGAGGGACTGTGGGAGATTGGCCAGTTGGGGAGGAACTGCAGGAGGGCTCCAGGGCATGCCTAGCCCATCTCACTCAGTGCAGAACAGCCAGACCCCAGCAGCAAGCTAATCTAGCAGTCAGAGCGTCTTCCTCCTGGTGGTCAGTGCACATTATAGCAAACAGTTGAGCAGCCTTAGCATATCATTAACATATTATGTTTTGATTGGTTGAACGGATGACCAGACAACTGGACACTTAGCATAGTAGGCTTTTATTATATAAGATTAAGCTTTATAACAATATAGTAATAGGATGCAATCTTTAATTTTTTTAATGAAGAAAGAGGTCCCATGAAGGCACAAGTAAAACTCAGGCTCGCAAAAGTCATAATGTGGCCTTGGTTCAAGGTTGTGCTCCCTGGGAAACAAACACTGAGGAAGAGTTCAGTGTCCGGGATATATTTAAAGATGTGTTTATGGTAGCAATACTTGTAGAAGAGAAGGAAAGAAAGCCAAAAAAATAAAAAAGGAAGCGTTGAACTGCAAGGTAAGTTTAAGGACAGACTCAGCCAACTCCACTGGGAGCTCCAGAGTTAGAATGATCCTTCAGCATTGTTCCAGGTTGGGCTGAGATGACAGGACTCTTATTCCCGCATCCATCATTGGATATAAGATGCTCAAAGAATGAGTATGGCAACTCCATTCCTAGTAGCTGAGTAGTGAGTCCTTACTTTTAAAAATATATATTTTTAAATTATAGTTGACATACAATATTAATTTCAGATGTACAACATAGTGTTTAGACATTTATATAACTTATGATGTGATCATCTCAGTATGTCTAGTACCCACCTGGCACTGTATTTAGTTATTACAATATTATGATTCTATTCCCCATACTATACTTTATGTCCTGTGATTATTTACCTGAAGGTAAATCTGGGAGGTGCTTTATAGCTTCCACCACACCTCTTACACTATTGCTGAGGGTAGAGCCTTTTGTAATAAGAAGGCCCTTTCATAGTAAGGAATCCACACCTCCACTGGTTGAAAGCAGGGCCTAGTGGCAATATAGCCCAACTTTCTTCCAGTCTGTCAAGAACAGCCACAGGAAAGACATCATAAATTAAACTAAATACATTATGTAGCAGATTTATTTTTATCTCAGTCTACAACCCTTGGGTTATTTTTATTACCTTTTTAAAAGGAAAATTCAGCTCTCCCTGGCCAGCCCATCAATTTGTCAAGTTTGAATTCTGGAACCTATATATCCATATAAAATGTACACCCCCTTCCAAGCATATTTTTATCCCCACATAAAATTTATGACAGCAATGTTTTGCCAATACAGCTACCATAAAAGTTTTGTTTAGATTGAGAGAATGAACTCTATACATTGCATTCCATGGTACAAAACAGCCAATGATATGTTACAGGATAGAGTGCTTGTCTATCTTGTGCACACATTTATTAGCATAAACATCTTTATTTTCTGATTAGATAAGAAACAGGACAGGTACCATTTTATCTATAGTGCCTTTCTCACATCTATTTTACACAGGTGGCAAAACCCAGAAAAGGAAAGAAAATCAACATTAACCCAAATAGTTGAATTAAACCTGTTTGAGGGAAGAGGAAGACAGAGGGGAAAGCTTTTTGCATTTGAGATTTTTTTATTGAATGTATTGGTGTGACATCAGTTAATAAAATTATACAGGTTTCAGGTATACAATTCTACAATCTAATCTAATAAAAAGGTAATATGCAAATTAGCCACCACTCCTTGACAAAGATGGAGGCACCCATAGTGTCCTGCACCAGAAGTAGCAGCAGCAGAGAGCTAAGTGGTGAGCATAGTGGCCGGGAGGCTGGCTTTGGTGGGCTGCCCCTCAGGATGCTGGGGCTGGCGCTGAGGTGACCCGTGGTGTGCGCAACTGCGGGGCACGTCTGAGGCTGGGGCACTGGGAGACACTGGACTGCAGCCCAGGAGGTGAAGTGCCAGAGGACTTGGCTGCCGCTGCCCTGGCACTGAAGCTGCCTTCTACAAGATGTATCCTAGCCTAGGTGTGTGGGAAGCGGGTTCAGGCAACCTCTCCCTTTGTGGCGACCAGAGCCTGGCTCAGAGAGGTGCAGCAGAAAAAGGCCGCATTGGTTGATCAGGAGCAGCAGACCTGCCCTAGGCTGCTTCTCCCTTGGGAATTTGGAGAAGATCCACTTCAAGTTCAGAGGTTGATGTGAGTGCTGGGCATCTTTTGAAGAATGACTGTTTTAATTGGGAATGTGGTTTGTCTGTAGAAGGCTGGGAAAGAACAAAATATGTTACCAGTCCTCCTCCAAACAGACACCCTCTGGAGCTGAAAGCCTCAAGAGTGAGCTCTCTCACACCCCATCTCTGGTCTTACCAGCGTCTGAGGTGGATCTGGTGAATAGGAGGCCACACTGCCTGTCGTCAGTCTGGGGAGGCATGACTGGGAGTAGTGAGAAGGGGCATCTTCTAAAGGAAGCTTCCTGTCATTAACCTTTTCATAAATTTCTCCACTTTGGTAACAAGACATTTACTTTTCATATATTCAGAAGCAGGATATTTCCCACATGCTCCAATCAGTAGGATGCAGCCCCTTGCTCTGCACCAGTCACAACTGAACAAAAGAGATGCCCATTAACCACATACCCTTCCCTCACAAACTTCAAAAAGTTGCGTCGGTTTCCTTTCCAGGGAGGTAGGACTGATTTTGGGGTCCCAGATACACTGGGCCTGGTCGCTGTGGAGCGATCTACCTGCTCAAATGACAGAGGTGGGATGAGACAGAGGATGTATTTGAGTTTTGTTCTGTTTTTCCAAAATTGCCTGTTACAAACACTTCTACAGTAGTCCTCAATTGCACTCGAAGTACTGTATTTCCTCCATTTGTAGGCATACTCCTTTCTCCAAATTTTAACATTTTTGAAACCAGGATACATCTTAACAGAGAGGTCAGAGAGGTTAAAAGGATTTGCTAGCTGCTAGACATCTACATGAATATATATACCTAATATGCAAGTGTCCCCTTGGGAGTTTGACCAGGAGACCAGGAATTTGATTGCTTGCTATGATGTGTGTTGAACCCTACGGGGTGGCATGGAACAAAGGAAGACCACAGCTGGCAGCCAGAAGGTCCTGATTGGCCCTGATCACTGGCCAGGCCTAGGGACCGTACCCATGCATGAATTTCATGCACTGGGCATCTAGTGTATTATATTCTACTATATATATATATATATATATATATATATATAGTATTGTACATTTACCCCCAAACTGAAGTTTCCTTCCATCACCATTTATCCCCCCTTTACTCTCTTTTACCTCCCCCCAGCTTCCCTTGCATTTGGAAATTTTACAAAGGTGGAAGTTTTAGGAAACATTACCTATTGATTTCTCATTTGCAAGTGATGGAGAGATCTCATGTTAGATTTTTAAAAATATTATCACTACCATTTCACCAAAGAAACAATCCTATCTAATAAAAGGCTAATATGCAAATTGATCAAATAGCAAAATGACTGGTTGCTGTGACATGCACTGACCACCAGGGAGCAGATACTCAACAAAGGAGCTGCCCCCTGGTGGTCAGTGTGCTCCCACAGGGGGAGGGCCACTCAGCCAGAAGCTGGGCTCACTGCTGGCTAGTGCAGTCATGGTGGTAGGAGCCTCTTTGGCTTCTGTAGCAGCGCTAAGGATGTCAGACTGCCATCTTGGGCCTGCTCACTCCCCACAGGGAGCTGGCCTAAGCTGTCAGTTGGAGATCACCTGAAGGCTCCATCACCTGAAGAGGGTGCAGTCCTGGCTAAGGGACCCCCATGAATGCACAAATTTTGTGCACCAGGCCTCTAGTTTGATAGAAATGTCTATTTTCTTCTTTAGTGAAATTCCTGTCGCTTCTTACTTGGATCCTGTCCTTCCTAGATTTGATTATTGGAGATAAATTATGAAAAGCCATTTCAAAATCTGTACAGTATCACACTTGTTTTCCCAAGTATTCCTTTTAATGTGTTTTGTACATCCTAGGTTCCAGATTATGTGATCATAGGCAAACTCCATGCTCAGATTCCAGCAATTGATAGACACTGATTTGATTATACAATCCTGAATCACTATGGAAAGCTTTTATTTTTCTTGCACACCCATAGTTGCCTGAGCTTTCCTTTGCAGTGCCTGCCTCTCAGCAACCCAGTTGGGTTTCAATTTGCAGTCTCCTAACTCCTAATCACAAACTTCATTTTTTGTGATGGGAAAAACATCCATCCAGGACTAAAACAAAATACTAGGACCATCCTTTCCTGTCATAAAAATGTTCCAATTCCAAGTCCTTTTTCTACCCCATCATGGTCCCTATCTGGGCTTTACATGGCCCACGTGTTCTACATGAAGGAGATCCACTATAAGGAAACACAAATGTATAAAGTACTGGGGATAGATTATATGGGTGGAGAGAGTTGAGAAGGCAAAGACAGGAAATGTAAAGTCATTTTTTGTTTTAAATAAAGGTTTACATAATAGCCCTCTTGAGTATCAACATTCCCCAAAATGCATACCTAATACATTTAAGTGCACCCACACTTCTTGATAAGTTGCCTTGTAACCTTCTGCTTGAGCCTTTCATTTATTTAATATCACTTTAGTTTCACCAATGCAATCCCTATCCTAGAGCATGGTAGATTAGTCTATATATAGTTGGTTCTCAATAGGAGTGTATTGTTTATTGAAATAATGAATAAATAAATGAATATTGAACAACTACTGTAAAATGGAGTATAACTGGAGTCACTAATAAGTAAGAGTGAGAGAATATATGTGAAAATACTTAACACAAGATCTAACACTCAATATATGTTACTATAAAATTTACATTTTGGTGCAAAGTAAAAATTTGAAACATGCTTGATAGAAGAGAAGATGCAGTCACAACCTCAAGTTTGATGACTAAGATGCTGAATACTTTCTCCAAAATATTCCCAGACTAATCACTAAAAACCAGGAAGCTTGCTGTATGAGCACAAGTGATCTAGTTGTCCCAGTATCTCGATTAAATTTCAGAAGACAAAATAATCAAATTAAGAATACTAGTGACTGAGAACAATATTTGTGTATAAATACACACACATACACACTAATGAACAAAAGGAATAGGATTACCACCATAAATTTGGATTCTGGATGCAATAAATTCTGTTCCATCTTAAATAAGGAAAATAAATATATTAATATAAATCTTACATCTATGGGTCAGTTCCTTTATTATCTTTAGGAGAAACTCTAATGACACAGTGCAAGCAGTAATCAGCAATTGTCTAATGGAAGGAGAAAATCTACATGAAAACTTAAAGAGGAAGGCCTAATTTTCTTCTTTGTCCAATTTATAATGGCTTTAGGGAATAACAGAGAATAGAGAAAAAGTAGAACAAGATACAGCCAGTGCACTGTTCAATCTATGATATATCATGATATCCTATATAATAACTTAAAATGCTAAGTGTCTGACTAGTCGACAAGTCACTATGACGTGCACTGACCACCAGGAGGCAGATGCTCTGACCAGTAGGTTAGCTTGCTGCTGGGGTCCAGCTGATTGGGACTGGGCCAGATGGGCCGGACATGCCTGGAGCCCTCCTACATTCCCACCCAGGCCCTGATTGTGCACCAATGGGATTCCTTGGCCTGGCCTATGTCTTCTCACAATTCAGGACCCTTGGGGGATGTTGGAGAGCCAGGTTTTGTCCAATCCCCATACGCCAAGCTGAGGGACCCAACCCATGTACGAATCTATGCACCAGGCTTCTAGTTTTATTATAAAGAGTCATTTTCTGAAGAATCTCCATATGTATGTTTTCCATAGTAGCTGTACCAGTTTGCATACCCAGAAACAGCAATGAGGGTTTCTTTTTCTCCACAACCTCTCCAACATTTGTTATTACTTGTCTTGTTGACAATAGCCATTCTAACAAGTGTAAGGTGGTCTCTCGTTGTAGTTTTGATTTGAATTTCCCTAATAGCTAATGAAGCCGAGCACCTTTTCATGTATTTGTTGGCTATTTGTATGACTTCTTGGGAGAAGTGTCTTTTCAGAACCCAGCAACCGCTTTTCTGGGTATCTACCCTAAAACATTTATTCTCAAAGATATATGTACCCCTATGTTGATTGCAGCATATTCACAGTGGCCAAGACATGGAAACAATCAGTATCCTTTGATAGATGATTGGATTCTAATCAGCCATAAGAAAAGATGAAATGCTGCCATTTGCAAAAACATGGATGGATCTTGAGAATATCATGCTAATCAAAATAAGTCAGACAGAAAAAGTCAAGAACCATCTGATTTCACTCATTTGTGGAATGTAAAATTGAAAACAACAAGTGAACAAATAAGACAAATAAACAAAAAAATCATAGACACGGACAATAGTATGGTGGTTACCAGAGGGAAAGATTTGACTTTGGGTGATAAACACACAATGCTATACATAGATGATGTATTTTAGAATTATACACTTGAAACCTATATAGTTTTATTAACCAATGTCACCCCAATAAATTTAATTAAAAATAAAAAGAATGGTACATTTTTTAAAGGAGTCATTTGCTGATATATGTGTTCCTCAGGCCATGGAAATGATATTTGTGTATGTTCCCCCAAAGATTCTGAATTTTCTACAACTTTTATTAAAACTTTAAGGTAATATAACAATATTCAGACACCACAGCTTATATTCAGGTACTAAAATACTACATCAAGCAAGAGACAGATTTTCCTGTCTGCTGATTCATTAAACTAATATTTTCATGACCCTAAGATAATGGTAGCTAGTTTCTTCCCTAGCTGTAAAACTACAAAGATTGATGAGATAAACTTCATGCTCAACTTTGACATTTGTAAGAGTAAGTTTGAAGCTTGTCAAAAGACTGTTGGTTCCTCTTTAAAAATAAATTGCCCAGAATATCAAATGATGTTTTACGTACAGGCACATTCAATTCAATTTAATTTTTGAAATATCATAGAAATTACCAAGCATGGTGTTGGAGTTTTTAGCAGGGGGAGAGGGGGATCTTTCAATCTTTATTCTAAACTTGGATTCTGAAACTGTTGGGGTGGTTCCCTTTGAAAAGCTTTCCAGTTATAAAGATCCTAAAAGTTTCATTAATAACTGCTTTGAAAGCATAAAATATCATCCTCTTGCATTGAATAGAGTAGGCTCTTAAAAATTTGTTAAAATGTGCTGTGACTTTGTCACCTTTTGAAAATTCATTCTATGGGGAGATAGGGGAGATGAACTCTTGGCTCCAAAAAATTAGAGATCCAATAAGAAGCTTTGACACAGCTTTCCTATTACACAGTAGTGCAGTGGTTCTCAACCTTCTGGCCCTTTAATACAGTTCCTCATGTTGTGACCCAACCATAAAATTATTTTCATTGTTACTTCATAACCTAATGTTGCTACTGTTATGAATCATAATGTAAATATCTGATATGCAGAACGGTCTTAGGTGACTCCTGTGAAAAGGTCGTTCGACCACCAAAGGGGTCGTGACCCACAGGTTGAGAACTGCTGCAGTAGGGTGAAAGAAGGAAGCTCACCATGGAAGAAACAGTGCTGGAGCTACTTATAGCATTAGTGCCAGTGTTGGTGAACCAGATGATTCTTTTAAAAAAAATGTATATTTTTATTTATTTCAGAGAAGAAGGGAGAGGGAGAGAGATTGAAACTTCAATGATGTGAGGGAATCATTGACTGACTGCCTACTGAAGGCCCCACACTGGGGATTGAGCCCGCAACCCAGGCATGTGCCCTGAGTGGGAATTAAAATGTGAACTCCTGGTTCATAGGTGATGCTCAACTATTGAGCCATGCTGGCTAGGCACGAACCAGATGACTCTTAATGGCAGGGCACCAGAACTGAGACCTATAGGTAAATGAAAGTAAGGAACGTTGGCCTCTAGGATTGGAGAAAGGAAGAGCTCTGACCCAATCTAATATTTACCTGGTTGTGATCCTTGGACCATTGCATCAAAATCACCTGGGGGTTGTTTAAAAAGCAGATTCCTGCTGGGCTGGCATGGCTCAGTAGTTGAGTGTGGACCTATGAACCAGGGAGTCACTGATTTCTAGTCAGGGCACATGCCTGGGTTGAGGGCTCATCCCCAGTGTGGGGCATGCAGGAGGCAACCAATCAATGATTCACTCTCATCATTGATGTTCCTATCTCTTGCTCCCTCTCCCTTCCTCTCTGAAATCAGTATATATATATATATATATATATATATATATATATATATATATATATAAACTAATAAAAGCGGAATAGTAAAATTAACCATTTCTCCGGGACGCCCACAGCCAATCAGAACGGCTGTATGCAAATTAGCCCAGCCAACATGGCGGCCGCCACTCACGGACCTGAGTAAACATTTAGGCAGTGTCCGTTGCAGCAGGAGCGAGAGCGAAACTACCTGCTCGCTGGCTCCTTAGCCTTTGTTTGGCCTGAAGCAAAAACGCACATTTGCAACAATTAAGTGTAACAATTGTTTCATTATAGAAGCTGCAAGGTGAGGCAGAGAGGAGGATTCGTTAGTGAAAGGCTGCCTTAAAGGAACAGCATCAATTATAGGAGCGTCCAGCTGGCCTTGCTGGGACGTTGGGTCAATGGGAGCTGTGGGCAGCCTTAAAGCCCCTCACCCAGCCTGGTCAGGCACGCCAGCAGGTGGACATCCCCCGAGGGGTCCCAGACTGCAAGAGGGCACAGGCCGGGCTGAGGGACCTCCCGAGTGCACAGAGCGGCTGCAGGGCGGGACAGCGCAGGACCCAGGACCCGTGAGTGGGAAAGAGGAGGCAGGGTTGGAGGGCACCGCAAAGCGGGTAAAAGGTGGCAGGGGGTCGGCAGCCTGCTTGGTGGGCTTCCCAGGCCCTTGGAGGGGCATCGGGGAGCGGGTAGGAGGTGGCAGGGTCAGCGGCCTGCTTGGTGGGCTTCCCAGGCCTTTGGAGGGGCATCGGGGAGGGGGTAAGAGGTGG
>PVJC01016971.1:0-33071 GCA_004026665.1 Murina feae | reverse complement strand
GCTGCCTCTTTCCCACTCTCCGATGCCCCGCAAAGGGCCTGGACAGCTGCCAAGCAGGCCGCCGACCCCCTGCCACCTCTTACCCGCTCCCCGGCCCACCACCTTGCTTTCCCACTTCCTGGTGCCCTGGTGCCCTGGTGCCACTTCCAACTGCCAGCATAGACAGGCAGTTGCAACAGAACCCTTTGGTTTGCTCAAGTTCCGTGGTTGTTGGCCTCCATCTTGGCTGGGTTAATTTGCATACAGCCACTCTAATTGGCTGTTGGCCTCCATCTTGGCTGGGTTAATTTGCATACAGCTGCTCTTATTGGCTGGTGGTAACGGTCACATTTGCATGTTTCGCTTTTATTATAGAAGATAATGAAGGATTAGAACCTTGATACAAGTTACCAAGTGTCATGTTTTTATGTACAACAAGCCCTCGGATGTTTGGAAGGGAGCCCAGGAGACTCACAGTTCAAAGCTTCCACATCTATTTACATGTGACATCGCCAAGGAAAGGCCGTCCTTCAGCTATTCCTATGGACAGCACAGAAAGCCAGGGATTCTCACTCCGAGCTCTTCAGTTACAATCCACTGAAAATGAAGTGTGTAAGAACAATGTTCCAAGTAATCAGTACCGCCTCTTTAAGGAGCAGATGCTTTCAGGACCACAAGGGGAAGAGTATGCATTTCTGGTCAGTTCTATTTCTAGATGGTTTATGCAGCAATTTGGATATTTTATAAGGTTATACAGTATTTTCATTAGTAAATTCTTCAAGTTGGGAGGCCAGTAGCTGAGCAAGTCAAAGGCTCAGTGCCCGGGGCTCTCAAAGGCTTTGTTATGCTGCGTCATGGACAGCCCAGGACAGGAGGGGAGGAGAGCCTGCAAGTGCCAGGGCAGGCGAGGCAGCAACAAGAATCACTCAGGAAGCAGGAAGCACTCTCTCCCCTCGGACTCTTCCGTTTCCTCTGCTTTTCACCTTCTGCAAGTGTGGTCTGCAAAGTGCCAGTGATCCTTTCAGGGCATCTGTGAGGTCAAAACTACTCTCATAATAATGTTTTAAAACATGATTTGCCACTCAGTGGTTACAACGTCAGTCTCCTTGGTTTTATTCCAGTCAAGGGCATGTACCTCGGTTGCAGGCTCCATTCCCCCGCACTGATTGGGGCACTTGCAGGAGGCAGCCAATCGATGTGTCTTTCTCACATCAGTGTTTCTCTCTGTGTGTCGCTACCCCTCCCTTCCACTCTCTCTAAAAAATCAATGGGAAAAATATTCTTAGGTGAGGATTAACAACAACAACAAAAAATTGATTAGCCTTTTCCACTATGTAGACACTTACATTGATGGCGCAAAAGTAATATTGGGTCGTACTGCCAGCACCTTAGTACAAGGCAACCAGTGGAACTAAACTATGATCTAATAGTCATCACATTCTAATCCACTACACAGGAAAGAAAGAATGAATTAGGAAGGAAGGAAGGAAGGAAGGAAGGAAGGAAGGAAGGAAGGAAGGAAGGAAGGAAGGAAGGAAGGAAGGAAGGAAGGAGAAGGAAGAAGGAAGGAAGGAAGGAAGGAAGGAAGGAAGGAAGGAAGGAAGGAAGGAAGGAAGGGAGGGAGGTGGGGAGGGGGGGAGGGAGGGAAAAGTGAGAAATGTTCATCTGTCCAAACTCAAATAACAGATTCAGAGGCAGAAATATGGTGAAAACCAGACTTTTAATATGTTCTTGCAAGAGCGGATGTCCATCTGGTTGTGTGGACACACATGGAGCAGCAATCATAGGCTATTTACCCCTAAGGCATGAGAGTCTTCTGCTTCCTTGTTGGCTGAGTACTATGGGGTTAATAGTTTCCTCACACTTCACCTAGATCTTATTGTCTCCTAGTGGGCCATTTTTTTAAAAATGGGCTGAGGCCTTTTCTAGTTGTCTCTACCTCCCCTGTCTAGTGGAGGAGGGTGCCTAGTGGGTTTTCACATACACAGGTCTTGGTTCTTATATCCTCTTCCCTCCTCCTTACATTCTGTTTGCCTTGGGGAAATTTAGTAACTGTTCCCATTAAACACTGACTATGCTGAAGATGGATCACAGAAGCCTGTTTCTTAGAGAAGGGAAAAAGTTTTACTTAAGAATGCCCATTAAAAATTGTTACTTTCATTAAATCTCAACACTTCAGTGAAATTCTTTGTAATGGTCTGTGTGAGAGGCTGAACACACACAACACTTCTGCTCCTGCCCCTGCCGGGTGGCTCAACTGGTGGGAGCATCGTCCTGTACACCAAAATGGGTGCGGGTTTGATTCCCGGTCAGGGCACACACCTAGGCTGCAGGTTTGATCCTTCATCAGGGCACATGTGGAAGACGACAAATCGGTGGTTTTCTTGCTTTCTCTCTCTCTTTCTCACTCTCTAAAATCAATAAACATATCCTTGGGTGAGGATTAAAAAACAAAACAAAACATTCCTACCCCATATTGAAGTAGCAGGGTTGTCTCCAAGAAAAATGATTGTGTTATTATTTGGGTTGCAAGATGAACTAACCGCTTTGTTCATGAAACCTAATTTTTACTTGAAAAAACAACTTATTCCAATTTAGGTATTTGGCTGACACTTTTTTGAAAATAAACAAAGTGAGGCTGTCACTTCAAAGAAAATATCTGGCAATATTTGTTGCCAAATAACCTTTAAGAAACTGTCTCTTGCTAAAGTTTGGGTAGCATCTGCAATTATCCAAAATGGCTATTAAAATACTGCTCCCTTTCAACTATATATCTCTGCAATGCCAGATTTTCTTCATGTTCTTCAACATATAGCAGATTGAATGTAAAACCAATATGAGTCCAACTGTCTTCTATTTTCAGATATTTAAAAAATTTGAAAAAAATAAAACAATGATATGCTACTCACTAATTTTTTTATTTTGGAGAATAAATATATTTTAATTAAAATGTTACTTATGTTATCAGTAATGGATTTGTTTTCAAACAAATTAAGAATAAACATTTTAAATGTCTGTTGTGATTTCTAATATGGTTCTTATTTATAGGAACTCAAATAAACAAAAGCTCTTTAGGATTCCCAATAATTTTTTAAAGTGTCAAGGAATCCTGAGACCAAAACCTGGTCCACTTGATAGTTTTCACGGAAATGTATAGTAGAAATGAAAAGGAAAATGGGGGGGCGGGAGGGGGCTTGCAACCTACTCCAGTATCTGGTTAAAACTGTAGTCTTACTTCCCCACTCTGACTGGCATGGGCAGAGCTGCAGGGACCCTCAGGGGCCCGCCACAGGAGGAGATATAGAAGCCAGAGCCCCTCCACAAGTTCAGTTCAGGCTTTGGATCCGGAATTGCCCTGGACTAGCACATCTGCAAAATAAAGGTTAAACTTTCCTCCCTCTGAGTGCTGGCTGGTTGTTCTCCTGTGCATTCGGCCACAACAGAAATACATAACAGAACTTTGTAATAAAAACACTGTAGAAGTGTTGGGGGGAGGGGGAGTAAGAGATCAATCAAAGGGCTTATATGCATGCATATAAGCATAACCAATGGACACAAGACACTGGGGAGGTGGCGTAAGGGCATGTTCAGGGCTAGTGGGGGACGAAGGGGAGGCTGGGGGAGGTCAATGGGGGAAAAAGGAGACATATGTACTACTATTTGTAATACTTTAAACAATAAAATAAAATTTAAAATAATAATAATAATTTGCAATTTGAAATAAAAATAAAAAATCTTTTCCTAAAAAAAAGGGACATTGTAGAAAAATGTATAATAGAAATATAAAACAGAAATGCAAATCCTATATTTCTATTAGCATAGATGAGATCATTTTTATTTCACCACAAAGGAGAGTTTCATTAAAGTAAAAAATCAAGCAGCAGAGTCCAGGTTTTTGCCTAGCATGTCCTCTCAGTGGCTTGTGGAAGTTAAAAGCTGTCAAGGGAGCAGTGGCAGGTGGGCTGGTGGCACAGGAAAGCCAGCAGGGCCTGGATTGGGAAATAGGAAAGCCTAATGGGATAAGATCTCCAATGCCTCTCTGGGCAGAGAGATTTGGACCAGGAGAATGAACTCTGAGACAGATTCCTTTTTTAGGTCAACTGTGTTTCCCCTTTTGCTTTTCCCCTGGGAGATTCCCATTCTTTGCTTCCCTGCCTCAGGAAAGTATTGAGGTTGGAATGCCTGAGCTTTGTTTTCAAAAGCCTTAAGGGCATTAAGGAAGATCTTTTAAATCTGGGGAGACATACCCCCAGTCTAAAATGAAAGTGCCTCTGGCTTGGGGGAGGAGTCAAAGTCTAGGGTCCCTGGTGACTTGCCTTACTCCAGTGCCAGGACACAGCAGAACCTCAGAGAGACTGGCCATCAGTTCAGCAAGAGGCAAAACATTGGCCCAGACTCCCCAAATCACAACAAAGGCAGCATAGAGGTGGCAGAGGGGAGACACGTGACATCTCAGCAGGAACCTGGGTGGACAGATGACTAATGCCTTCCTGGGCCTCTGAAATACCTTAGCTATACTGAGGACCTGGGATTTTGGCACAGCCTCTGATGGGAAGCCCCAAGAATAACAAGGTGAATTTCTCACTAGTCTCTTGGAATGGGGTACAGAGTTAAAATTAACTATTGAGTTAAAAGTAGAGAATTGTGAATATTATTTGGTGATAAGAAGGAATGAAGTATTGATACATGCTACAACATGGATGAACCTTAAAAACATTATTCCAAATGAGAGAAGTCACAAAAGGCCACATATTGTCATATTGTATGATTCCAGTTATAAGAAATCTATACTAATAAAAGGGTAATATGCTAATTAGACCAGGAGACCTTCCAGGACACCTTCTGGACTTCCTTCTGGACAAAGCCATGATGGCAGGGCCAAGGCAGAGGTGGTTAGGGGTGATCAGGCCAGTGGCAGGGGGTGGGGGGCAGTTGGAGGAAAGCAGGTTGGCAGGCAGAGTGTTAGAGGTGATCAGGTAGGCAGGCAGGTGAGTGGTTAGGAGCCAACAGTCCAGATTGTGAGAGGGATCGGGCCTGAACCGGCAGTTGGGCATCCCCCAAGGGGTCCCAGATTGGAGAGGGTGCAGATCGGGCTGAGGAAAACCCTCCCTCCCCCCATGCACAATTTCATGCACTGGCCACTAGTTTATGTATAATAATAAAAAGTATAAATTGCTTAAGGTCTATAACAATAACAGACATATCTGCCAGGTACTTTATATTTTTAAATTTAAATCTTTACAATAACTCTCTGAAATAGCTACTATTATTCTCCCCATTTTACAGATGAGAACATTGAGTCATAGAAGGGTAAGATAACTTACCTAAGCAGAGCTATGATTAAAACACAGTGCTATCCCCGGGCCCATTTAACAACTCTACCACACTGCATTTAGGGTAGAGGTCCTCTTGCCACATCTGAGCCATCAGGACCAGCAGGAACCATGGTCAACATGGAATCCCTCTCAGCATTGAACTAGAGGTCTTTATGCCCTTCCCACAGAGGAAGGATTGGTTCTGAAACCTGGGCTAGAGCCAAGCTTGCAGGTAGTGGTTAAGTGATGGCCACTGTAGAGAGGAGCAGGGTAGAGAATCGGGCAACTGCTGGCACACATCTTATATCTCTTCCTTTTTAACACAGTACTGTGAGATAGGTGCTATTTTCTTTATTTACAAATGAGAAAACTGAAGCTCAAAGAGGTTACACAATTGGGCCGATGACCCAATAAACAATAGAGACAAAATGGGTTTCCAGACCTTCTGACTCCAAGATGGAAGCCTGTGAATTGGCTTTAGAGATTGGCAGGCAATGCTAGCCAGCCAGGGAAGTAGAGGAACGGACTGGTGAAGCATATGGGGCTTGGTCTCCACACTCCAGCTATGCCAGTCACCCTATGATCTTAAAAGAACTGCCTAACCTTTCTGTGTCTTAGTACCTTCATCTCTAAAGCAGGTTCAGTCATAATCATAATGCCGACCCCCTGGAGTGGCTTTGGGAATTAAACGGAACAATGTGTGTATAAAGACCTAATAGAGTGCTCAGCGTATGAGGTGCTCAACAAGTGGGAGGTGCTGTGAGCAGGCATTTTTCTTATAAGTACTGCTGAGTGCCGACAAGCTCTGAAGCAGCCCAGATCTCTCTCCTGGGCCATTTTACCTCTTGACTCAGAAAACATCAGTGCTGAAAGGAACATTAGAATTGATTTAATCTAATTCTCTTTTTTAACGGAGGAGAAAATTGAGAGTTAGAGAAATTACATGCATCGCCCAAGCTATTTGTCAGAAGAGCAAAAACAGATCTTTTCTTAGTGATGTAAAAAAAAAAAAAATTAAAGCTGTTAAGGATGATCTAGAAAAGAAGAAACCTTAATAGAAATATAATTAAGACAATGTCAGGTAGCCCTTCAATCAGGGATGTAACTTAGTAGGAAGAGAAGACCTGCCAACCTAAGAAAAGCAGGGTGACTAATGATGCTTTGGTGGGGCCCCCTCCCACTGTGAGTGTGCACGCATGAAGGGGCTCTTCCCCGGGAATCAGGAAGTATTGCTTTCAGATATCCTTTCCCTATCACCCCATTCCTCTCCCTGGGGTATTATCTGTAACCAAACAAAGGAAACTTGACCTTGCGTGATATACAAGACAAATTAACAAAAGAATGGGACCCAGTGTCTTGGAGAACATATGGTAGGTATGCGATTAGTGTTAGGAAAAGGATCAGAGGCAGGGGGGAAAAAAGAATAAGTTCTTTTATATCACTTGAGTGGGTTGCCTTCACTTGCTAAAAGACTAGCTGAGAATTGGATGGAATTAACAAGCAGGTGCTAAATGGGAATGCAGAATATTAAAGAAGGTGCATTGAACTGAGCAGGTAATAAAGAGCTTTGAGAATGAGGTTTGAAGAAAACAAATGTGTGTGTTTGTGTGTGTGTGTGTGTGTGTATTATACATATGCTTATCTGAGAATATCTTCTCCCTTTGCAGTTAAGAGTTGCCCTCAAAGGCAAATTAAATTGTTGTCCACTGTGCTATTTACAAGTGTTGGGGGTGGTTCTCAGGCATGATGGGAGATGCAGTGGGAGGAGGATAGGGCAAGGCAGTTCAAGATTATTCGGAGCAGAGATTCCAAACTGAAATTGCTGGATCCACCCGCTAGCATTAATTATTCAACAATTACTGTCTGCTTACTGTCATTGCTGTATCTTTTAAGAGAAAGAAGTATATTTGGGAAACATTTGACAAATCTAGTCACCAAAAAAAGGGAAAGGTTAGAATTTTATATGTTTTTTTAACCACATATTATTAAAAGAAACTAATTTTACCCCGTTTGATAAAAACACATTGAGTGATTACCAGGCAAAGAAATCAGCCCAGACTTTAAAGCTTTTCCAACAGCAGAACCAGTGTGCCTGCTCTATTTAATCTGTTATTTTGAAGCAACTGAGTGATGTTAACTTGCATATTGTTTTGCATAGATTTGCATTTTGGGTCAAAGAGGCACTTGGTACAAATGTGCAAAGGAAAAGTTCAGTTAATATTGCAAACTATCAAAAAATTCTGCAAACTACCCACTCACACCATCAGCTGTAACAGCATAGACTACTAATAAAATTGATCTCAAAGATCACTTGTCTTTCTGGAGATTCTTCCAATGGGAGAACCATAAGCATTATGGGAAGTGAAAATTGCCCCCAAATTGAGCACAGTTGACATACATCACAGGTGATACGGAATTCCAATTTAAATATGCACCCACTCTGATGAATGATGCACACCCGCTCGCCACACCTGGTGTTACTGTTTGTTCATTGCTTGCATGCTAGGGCCAAAGAGAAGGCGCTGAAGTCAGTGTTCTGCTCAGCCAGGAGCTTTCTTTTCTTGTGGAGACATCCTTGGGAAAGTCCAATTTCTGTCTGTCTTCTTAGAGACTTGGCATTTCATCATCACAGAACATTTGCAAGCTCACCAGCAACCCCTTTTAGCCTTTATCTCCCTCAACTTTAATTCAGATTTGATTTTACTTTGGTGGCCAACTATAAATGTTGACCCAGAAGCTCCTGTGTTTACAAGATTTTGCTGGGCTTTTCTATGTCATATGTGTCTACATGTTTATTTTTTTTGTTTGTTTACACCATTGCTTTGACCATATCAGTCATTTTAGGGAACTTATATTTAAACACACATCCACAAGTAGACTTACAAGTACCATTTTCATGATGGTTTTAATCTCTTTCACAGTTTAAGTTGCCTTGAACATATAAATACACATAGAAGTAACTGGCATATAATTTCTGTATACCTGTTAGCCATGTGAGCCTACCTCTAAGAAAAATGTTGCCCATGGTCTCCTGCTTCTTAAGTAAACTAGGGAAGAAGTTCTCACTAAAGGTAAGATTGGAATTGGAACCTTCAATAACAGGATTAGATCTCACCTCATCCCATTCACTTCTGGAGCCCAAATGCCTAAGCAGCAAGAACCTCCACTAGCATCAAGTTCTAGAGCTTACAAGGTGTGAGAAAAGACCAAGGGCGTAAATATTTCCCTTGTGATAAAGGGTGAAGATTCCAGAGAAAGGGGACATGGACAGAAGTCTGCAGACCTTAGAAGGGGGCTGTAAGAAAAGAATGGGTGGTTGAGGGGGAAAAGACCAACAATTCAGAAAGCCCTCTTCCCAAAACCTCAACCCCGTGAGGCCCCGCTTCTGTGTGGTACTCAACAGGAAGAACCCTAAGTTTAAATTGTTGCTGCCTCTGTTCCTTTACACTGCACTGTTATTTCAGAAACATCCCTGCTTCTAGGGCCAAAATCTCAGGCCAAAAAGAACACTCCTCAGATACTGCTGAACAGTGGAGCCTTTGAGCTTGTGATAAAGGGCCGATGGATCCCCAGTCCCCCATCAGATCTAACTTGATGGAGAAGCTCAGTGACCCATGAAACATTAAATTCTTCCAAAACCTGCATGAGTTTTGTCTCCGTTTTCAGTGGCCTTGGGAAGCTAACATGTGGATTCTGAGAATTTCAAAATTTGTGAAGTTCCTAGGAGCCATCAAGGAAGGGAGATGTGTTTACTGCGATTCTTTGGGATTGTAGAATTTCTTTGCTCAGATTTTCTTAAAAACTTCAGGAAATAAAAAGGCTAATGGGAAATACAGGAATGCCTCCAGGACAAACGATAACACCCCCCCCCCAAAAAAAAAATACTCATTTGAGTTACACAAACAGAACATATTTCTAAATGTAAGATAAAGTGCATAGGGGAGGACATTGTGTTTCAAATATTAGACTCATTCATTTTTAGTGAGTCTCGTGGGTGATCTTTACTGAAAATGAAGGTCACAAGATGCCAAACCCTGAGATTCTAGAGGGAGCCTCACAAATCTATTTTCTAATGAGCACTGCAGGTGCTCATTACAAACTCTAAATTCGTAACAGAGCAAGCCTCTGACAGAACACGTCAAGTCATGTTACGCTTCTGCCCAAAACTTTCCAAAGCCTTCTCATAGAACAATAAAATCCAGCTCTACCCAATTCGGCTCAGTGGATAGAGTGTGGGCCTGCAGACTGAAGGGTCCCAGGTTCGATCCCAATCAAGGGCACATGCCCGGGTTGTGGGCTTGATCCCCAGTAGGGGACATGCAGGAGGCAGCCAATCAATCATTCTCTCTCATCATTGATGTTTCTATCTCTCTCTCTCCCTCTCTGAAATCAATAAAAATAAGTAAATAAAATCCAAATTCCTCACAATGACCCACATAAAACTACATTATCTATTCCAGTGTTAAACCTCTCTGGTTTCATCTTGTACCATTCCTCTCTTAGCCTTCTTTTTAGAGAGACATCAATTTGTTATTCCACTTATTTATTCATTCATTGGTTGATTCTTGTGTGTGCCCTGCTTGGGGATCAAACCCACAACCTTGGCATATTGGGATGACACTCTAACTAACTGAGCTACCCAGCCAGGGCATCCTCCCTCAGGCTTTGCCCTAGTCATTTCCTCTGCCTAAAATGCTTTTCTCTTGAACAGCCATGCTCGTTCCCTCACTTCCTTTAGGTCTCTGTGCAGATGTCATCTCATTGGAGAGGCCACCCTGAATATGATAGGCAGTTTCGAAGATGGTTGCCAATGATTCCGCCTCCTGGTATTCACACCCTTATAGAATTCTAAATGCTTCATGTGGGCTGGATTTAGTGACTTGCCTCTAGAGCAGCGATTTCAACCTTGTGGGTCACGACCCCTTTGGGGGTCAAATGACCCTTTCACGGGGGTCGCCTAAATACATCCTGCGTATCAGATATTTACATTACGATTCATAACAGTAGCAACATTACAGTTATGAAGTAGCAATGAAAATAATTTTATGGTTGGGGGTCACCACAACATGAGGAAGTGTATTAAAGGGTGGCGGCATTAGGAAGGTTGAGAAGCGCTGCTCTAGAGAATAGCATTAGGCAGTGGCGAGGAAAGAATGTTACCAAAAGGACTGTGGCTTTCATCCTGGGCACATTCATTCTTGCACTTGCCCACTCATTCTGAGTGAGAGCAACTGCCGCATTGTGAGCTTCCGTAAGGAGAGGTCCACATGGCAGGGCCTGGGGAGGCCTCCAGCCAATAGCCAGCAAGGAAATGATACCCTCAATCCAACAGCCTGACACACTGAATGTAACCTCCTGAGAGACCCTGACACTAGCTAATGTCTACATCACTTCAGTGGCTATTTTAATTGTGGGTCTCATCCAGCTCACCTCCATTTCCATCAGGACCTCTGAAAGGAAACAAAACTGCCGATGTATGAGCCACACCTTTAGTTTTCTGCATTGTTCTGTAACTCGATCTCCTCCCAGCTTTAAGGACTCTGAGGTTACTGCAGAAGCTCTTTCAGACCTTCATGTGCTCTGAATTAGCTTCTCACTTTGAGAGTCATTCAGAGAAAAATATGAAGTAGTTCCTTCTGTCACTCTTACTGAATGGCCTCTTAAAACCCCGCTGTCTTTATAACCACTACCAGACAATAAGATAATCCCGAGAGCAATAGACAATTATTGCCATTTCAAAACCATTGTGCAGTTGCCTCTGAAACGAAATCATTGGGTTACATGATCTTCAGTTATTATGGACTTATGCCATTCTCTGGCAGGAAGCAGCGTAAGTGGGGTCATTTTTACAGAACAATAATGTTTAAAACTTTAATGTTGGCCAAGTAATAGGAACAATTTTCCTAACAGAATGGAACTGAGGATAAATGGGACGTGTGACAAGCTATTCTGCTGCACTGGTGTTTCTTAAACCCTTCACGAACTGTATTTTATTCATGGTTTTATTACAAATCTAGCACAATTCCTGTTATGTGGGACATGCTCAGAAAATGTTTGTGGTTTAGATGGATGAATAGGCAAATTAAAGGGTTATTGTGAGCCCCTGGGTGAATGTCTACATGTCTCATAAGCTAGTCCACCTGGGTATGACTTCCTGGGTGGTCTCTTCTTTCTTGCCTGAGTCAGCTGAAGGCCTCACTTGCCTTGGTGGTTAAGTAGACTTGACTTTCAGATCTTGGCCCACCACTTCCTAAGTGTGCAACATTGGTCCTGTTACTTAGTCACTCATCTGTAAAACTGAGTAATAATATTTACCCCTGAGGGTTATTTAGAGTACTTAATTAGATGACATGTAAGATACCAGGAACAAATACACCTAGGCAATAAAAATATAATTGTTAATTAAACCTAGCTCTATCTTCTTTCACTATGAACTAAAATATCCCACTTCGCCTGTTTTCTCTCAACCAGTTTCATTTCCCAAGCCCCAGTGAGGTTGGCCCTTAGCACAAAGAAATGTATGCACAAGGATTTCATTATTGTGTTTGCTAACTCCTTTTATTTCAAATATTTTCTTTTTTCCAAAGTGCTTGCAAGCACATCATTACTTTGAGCCTCAATAGCAACCCAAAAATGTTGATAGAAAAGGGTTGAGGCCCTATTGTACAGATGAGGAAACTGAGGCATAGAGTTAAATTACTTGCATGAGATTACAGAGCAAGTGATAAAAAGTGGGGTCTTGGACTCAAGCCCAGAATCTTTTCACTATATTACATAACCTCTAGCAAGTGGGTAGAAGCAGAAAAGCCAATAAAATGACGCAAATGCATCTCTCAACCAATGTCCTACCGGAAGCAGCACAATACGGTGCAGGCAGCCTTCTGGAATCTCCAACCTGGGCCTTCATAAATTAATAGATCCGTGAGCATCTATGACCAACAGGAGCCTTTGAAAGGGTAGAGCCATGCCTTCTTTTAGTCTTCCTCTGAGTGTAAGGTGGCAGTGCCAGTCCTGGGCCATGCTGGCTGACAGAAGTCTTACAATTGAGAGGCAGTTTCTTCGTGCACATCACCACTCTGTTTACGGGTCCTGTAAGTACACAGCCCCGAAACACCTACAGGGGAAATCTCCTCTCACCCCTTATCATTTTGCAGCAGAGCAAACTAGATCTGGCAAGGAAGAGTAATCACACTCATGGCCCACCTACGAAGTGCCAGCCACTCTAGTCAATAATAAAAGAGGATAAAAGGAAAAATTGAAAATATACTACCAATTGGGTAAATTTAGGTAATTTCAGATTTAATCTGTGTCAGAGTACTACTCTTATTAAAAAATTGATTTACTAATTTGAATTGTGAGTACATTCCCAAAATGAATAAAAGGGATACAAACTAAAAAAAGAAAAATTCTCTCTCCCACTCTACCAAGGGATTCCCACTCTTCCTCTCCACCAAGGAACTGATTAATATTAATTTCTTGGATATCATTCTGGACTTATGTATATACTAGTGGCCCAGTGCACGAAATTCGTGCACATTAAAAGGGGATTAATTAGAGGAAATATTTTAATATTGCTATTTGCTCTTTAGAGATTAAAGAAAATTAGTAAAACATATATGAAAATCTTCCTCCTGTCAGAGTCTGGGGTGCACCATGGAACCCAGAGTCAAGTCTTCAACCACTCACGTGCACCTCAAAATTGCTCGAGACCCAAATCTGGATGGCCCCCCTTCATTGGGCTAGATCCAGACCCGACTGGTCCCACCCTGTCAAGCCCTGCCAGGTGGGGGGGTGCAGCCTCAGGTCCCCTAGGTGCCAGGGAAGGGGGGCACAGCCTGAGGTCCCCCATCAAGCCCTGCTGGGCAGAGGGAGTGGCCTGTGATCCCCCAGCCTGGTGCCAGGGCAGGGGGCACAGCCTCAGGTCCCGTGGCCTGGGGCCAGGGCGGGGGGCATGGCCTGAGGTCCCCCAGCCTGGCACCAGGGAAGAGGGTGCCAGGGTGGGGGGGAGCAGCCTGACGTCTCCTGTCAAGCCCTGTGGGTGGAAGGCATGACCTGAGGTCCCCTGTCAAGCTCCATGCAGGAGGTAGGTGGGCACGCAGCCTCAGGTCCCTGCTGATTGCTCCTTAAGGCTTGTTATGGGAACTTAGCCTCAGCTGTGGGTGCAAATTGACTGGAGTGATGGTCAATTTGCATATTCCCTCTTTATTATATAGGATAAGAAAATACACGTATATATCTGGTATAAGTATTCTTTCTCTACGCTTTTGTAACCCAATATATTGCACCTTAATTTTTTTCGGTTAACAGAATATGTTGGAGACCTCTCAATGTATGTATGTAAAAAGTACTCTCATTTTTAGGGCTGCATTATATTCCATTATTTGGATATACAAAATTTATTTACTTAATCCCTTATTGATAAGATATTTGGATTGTTTCCAATTGTTTTGCTAATACAAACAATGTGCAATGTAAACTTGTCATTACCTATATGTGACAATAAATCCGTAGATAAACTCCTAGAATTGGCTTTGACTCATCAGGGGATATAGATATTCATAATTTTGAAGGATATTTCCAAATAACCCTTCATAAGATTATGCCAATTTATTTTCCCACCAATCATGTATGAAAGCACCTGTCTCCTCACACTCTTACCAACAGAGCATGTTCATTTATTTTATCATTGCCAATCTAACGTATGGTGTCTGTGTAAATTTTATTTCTATTTCTCTTATTATGAAGTAAGCTATCTTTTACATATTTAAGAAACATTTGGCCGGCCACAGTGGCTCAGTGGTTGAGTGTCAACCTATGAACCAGGAGGTCAGAGTTAGATTCCCAGTCAGGGCGCATGCCGGGGTTGCAGGCTCATCCCCTGTAAGGAGTGTGCAGGAGATAGCTGATCACTGATACTCTTTTATCATTGATGTTTCTATCTCTCCCTCTCCCGTCCTCTCTGAAATCAATAAAAAAAATTTTTTTTTTAAAAGACATGTTTGTAGTGTATTCCTTTTCTATGGACTTCCTATTTTTAGGCATGGCTGTTGGTCTTTGTTTTATTGTAGGAGTTTTTGCATATAAAGAAAATTAACCCTTATCTATTAAATGAGTTGCAAATATTTCCCCTTTTTATAATTGCAGTTGACTTTGCTTATAATGGGTTTGCATTTCAGAAAAATATTCCATTTATTCATTCTTTGAAGCATCTCTCTTAATTGGGAGGAGCCAGACTTTACTGGCCAGGTAGGAAAGGAGCCTGAATTTTGGAACACTTCATTCTTGGAGATTTTCTCTCCTGAATGAGCCCATCCTTAGTTGCTCCTGGATAATGATATTGTCACAGAACTTGACCCAGTGAATAAAATTGAAATTACTAACCATGACTTACAACAGTAACACAATGCAACAGAAGCCATTTTCTGCCCTTTGGCTTCCCAGTGTGAAGCTTAAGGAGGAAGAGGAGGAGGAGGAAGAGGAGAAGGAGAAAGGAGAAAGGAGGAGGAAAGGAGAAGGAGAAAGGGGGAGAGAGAGAGAGAGAGAGAGAGAGAGAGAGAGAGAGAGAGAGAGAGAGAGAGAGAGCGCTGTTAAGAAGGGCTCCTGGTGGCTAACTGAACTAAAATTTAAAAAAAAAAAAGACCCTACCAGCCAGGGCCTCTCACGCAGATTGCACTTCCTGGATGCGCTCTGTGCCACTACAATACACTGACCACCTCTGCACCACTATACTGCCTGCCTGCACTGTATTTCTGCCAACTGGTCCAGACTTTATAAAGGTTTCCTGAAGTCCTTCTCAGCCAATAGACCTGAGGCTCTCGGAGCTGTATAGTTCTGACCAATCCGAACGGCTCTATTCTGACCAATCAGGACAGTGCCTTTGGACCCTCAAGCTGTGGGAATTTAGTATCCCACTGTTTGCCTGAAGAAAGACCAATTGGGGACCAGGGGCAGGGACTTCTGTCTACATAGGCCTGTTCCACTCTGAGTTCTGGGAACACATTTCCCACCCAAAGCTGAAGAGTGCAGGCGCTGGGACACGGAGCGGTCCTGTGCAGGGCATGGCAGCCTAGTGAAGAGCAGCCTGGTCCCGGCCTCTGCACAGCAGCCCTGTGTCACGCTGGAGCTCTTCGCACTGAATAGTTTTCCTGCTCACATTCCTCTTCACCACACTCCGATTGGGAGGTGCCTATGGGCATTGAATTGGTGCCAAAGACCATCAGTTGACGCCAGCTAAATCAGAGAAAAAAACTAATGTTCTGAAAATCCCTGGAGAATGTTGTTGGCACATCAGCTTTCATTCTTTCTGAGCCTACTGCCTACATACGATCCCATTATAAAAGTCCTTGCTAGATAGTTATCCAATGAATGGGACTGAGGTGAACACGAATGGGGCTGTGGTTAGGTTATTAGAGAGATGGGAAAAGACAATAAAGAAAAGAGGTAAATAAACAACAGGCAACATCACACTGTAAGTGAGGGCATTTCATAACAGGAATGAAACCGCACCTGCCATGGGACACTTCTTAGAAGGCCAAACAGCAGTCGCAGTGGTGGATTTCAGGACCCCAGAGATTGTGACAATTTGGGGTGAAGTGGGGGAGGGAGCCCCTTTTACAGAGCTAGTAAAAATGTGAGCAGTATTTCTTTAATGTCACCAAGAAAATGTGCTGAGGCAGCTTTGGAGAACATTCTGGTTCCTTCTGCATTTCTCAGCCTGATCTATGGTAATTACTGAAACCCTCAACTCTCCATCTCAGCTGGTCAGCACCTGAGCGAACAATGACTGCCTTGCTGGACATGTCCCTGTCCCGCTGATGAGTGCGTGGTCTGGAACTCTGGAATCACACTGCAGTCTTTCTCTGAGCTCCCTCCTCCCGAGCCCTTTCCCTCCGCCCTGAGGCACTGTGCTAGGCAGCAGAGAGCAGGCAGCCCTTCCCAGGCCTGGCTTCTGCCTGACTTCCTGACCCATGCTCTGGCGCCTGCTCTCCCTGGGGCATTGCCCTGAACTTCAGCCTCCTTGGCAAGGGCATTGACAGCATAGCTGGCCCCCAGCCACCATCCTGTTCCTCTCAGCAACTGGCCAGAGTCCTCTTTCCGCCGGATGATACCCCTCCATCAACCATCCGCCCCCTCCTCCTGACCACCAGTGTTTCCATTATCCAGTGCACAGGTTTGCCCCTGCTGTGCTTCCCTCCCTCCACTAGATGGGACCCCATGGACATCTGTACCAGTTAGATCAAGCCCAGATTCACTGCACACAGATACCAACTCATCTGCTTTAAACAATAAGTATGTTTTTTCCCTTATGCCACGAGAAGTCCAGAGACAGGAAGGTTCTAGGCTTGATTGATTCTGGGGCTCCACAGCTCCTCAAGGACCTGGTTGCTCGTCTTTCTTCTCTGCCATCCCTACTATGTTGCCAACTCCTTTCACAAGACGGGCAGAGTTGCTCTAAGCAATGAGCAGTGGGCCAAAATCAGCTCCCATGAGCTCCCAAGAGCCAGTTGCTAAATTCGCCAGCCAATTGTCCAGCTATTGGTTGCTTAAAGTCGGCCATTTTAAGAGAATTTGCAGCACAGAAATGGAAATAGTTAACATGGCAAACAAGGGCTTTTTGTTTCTGGAGAGGGGGTTACCAGATGCATCACATCCTCACACAATATCTAGAGACAGGCAGGGTCTATTTCTCAAATGCATCTTTTTGAAGAGCAAAGAAACGTCTGGAAGGCTTACAGAAGATTCTCTCCCCACCCCTCACTCCCACCTCCTTGGCCTGATTGTGTCATGTGTCCCATGTGCCCATATTTCAACCAAAGATTGGCCAATGGACAAGGTTCTGAGGACACCCCTGCAGCATATTGGATACCCAATACCTGAAAACCAGGGTTCTCTTAGCTGGCAATAAGGTAGGAGATAGCCTGTGGGTAGACATCAGTTTGTCAAACCAAATTCATCCATTGCGTTTGGTAGCTATAGCTCTTTACTTATTTTAAGCTAGAAGAATTTTCCCACTCATTTATTTTTTAAAATATATTTTTAATGACTTCAGAGAAGGAGGGAGAGGGAGAGACAGAAACACCAATGATGAGAGAGAATCATTGACTAGCTGCCTTCTGCACACCCCCTCCTGCGCAACCTGGGCATGTGCCCTTGACCAGAATTGAACCCAGACCTTTCAGTCCACAGGTCAACACTCTATCAACTGAGCCAAAATGGCTAGAGATCCTACTCATTTTTTTAAATGACACTGACCTTTGAAGACTCCAGACCAGTTGTCTTGCAAACAATCCCAAATTCTGGATTTGTCTGATTGTTATCTCAAGATGGTGTTTTTCCAGCCTTGGTGTCCTATTAGAGGCCTGGTTAGATTCAGGCTGAATCAGTCACTCCTGATGCAAAGTAGGTGGTACACTCAAAGGATTAAATGAAGGTAGTTAAGTCAATGGACTATTTGCAGGCATGTGTGCAGGCATACAGAACAACAAGGGGTGGTGAAATGCTCACAGTACCACTTGGGACCTGTCAGCAGAGCTTTGGAAAAAGAGTCCCTAATAGGAGCCATTGCTGTGAAAGGACACAGTTACTGCCTCAAATGTACCCAGGTTGGGAGTGAGGTGGCAGGGAATAAATACCCCAAATCTTTTTTCTTCATCCTCCAAATTTCTGCCATGGACTCTCCATTAGCCAAATCGAATCTGAAGCTAAAATGCAAAGGATCCTGGATGATACATTCTGCAGAGGGATGTCTCCAGGGGCATAAAGCAAGGATGGAGAAAGGCATCAAGTAGATTTATAAGGGCAAATGGAGAATAACCAACACACAGCTTAAACATTTTTGGCTAGAATGCTTCACAGGTCTTGCTGTGAATTTCAGACTGAATCACATCACCTCAGGAGAAACATGTTAGGTGGTCTCACCATTAACAAGCTACGTTTTACCGCTTGGTTAAAGTAATGACAGCAAGACCTCACCACTGAGAAGTAAGGTATGTTTTCCTTTCACAATCCGTCAGTTTTCACATGGTTAGTTCAGCATCCATTAATGATTCCAATCTGAGTCAACTATTTCATGGGGGTTGTTAATTTCTCTAATTCTTTCCTTCATTTTTGGTCAAAATTTTGTAGACTAAAAATAGTTGAATATCAATAATTGCATAGGTTTCTAATGAAAACATTTTTGGGGGAGAAAGAATGTCTCTCCTCAACCAGGGAAAAACAATTTCTCCTTAAAAGATGAGGTAAATGCTTACATGTTTTCTTTTATATAGCAATTGTCAAAGTACCACCAAATGAGTAAGAGCTGTTGCTACTCCTTTTACTTCTTCCTTTCCTCCTCTTCTTTTTCTTCCTCTCTCTCCTCTCCTCACTTTTTCTTTTTAATGCCTAAATTTAGACTCCTCAATAGGTCCCTGTTAGTCTTGGAGAATTTCCATTTTTTTCTGGAACTATGGGATTTCCTAGGCTCAGTTAGGCTAAATTATGTTCCTTTGCCCCAGATCTTTGTCAAAAAGCCTTGGCTCAATTTAGTGAAAAATGATATTTAGTGCAACATCTATGCACTAGGTGTGCTCATTGCTACATAGAAACATTCTTTAAATCAGGAGTTTATATTCACATTTACAATTCGAATTTAACATTATGGGGTAGTCAGGAATAGTTATGAGGAACAAGGATTTGAGGTGGCCTTCGAAGCTATTCACCACTCCTCTTTTTAAAAATATATTTTTATTGATTTCAGAGAGGAAGGGAGAGGGAGAAAGAGGTAGAAACATCAATGATGAGAGAGAATCATTGACCAGCTGTCTCCTGCATGCCCCACACTGGGGATCAAGTCCACAACCCAGGCATATGGCCTGACAGGGAATTGAATCATGACTTCCTGATCCTTGGGTCAATGCTCAGCCACTGAGCCACACCGGCCCACCTCACCACACCTTTTTTTAAAAATAATTTTTCTGTAATATAATCACATTTCCAAAGAAAAACGAAATAAAAAAATAAGAAAAGGAATTGGCTGGGTAGCTCAGTTGGTGAGAGTGTCAATATGCCAAGATTGCAGATTCAATCTCCTGTCAGGGCACATGCAAGAAGCACCTGATGAACGCTTAAATAACTGGAACCACAAATCAATCTCTCTCTGTCTCTCTGCCCCCAGCCACCATCTTGTTCTTCCTTCCTCCCTCTCTCCCGCCCTCCTTCCTTTCCTCCCTCCCAGAACTCTCTCTCTAAAATCAATAAATTTTTTAAAAAAGAAAAGAGATTTACCAATAAATATACCTTTTTAACACAACCATTTTAAATAATTTTATCTAAGTCCTAGTGGTTAAGAATTTTAATAGAGTGATAAAGGTCAAGGTGTGGGGAGGGGAGTGGGAATTTCAAAGAGGAGAGGACAGGTTCTAAAGTATGCGCAGGTCTTGAAACAGAAAGTTATATAGGGACATTGCTCCTCTTTAGGCCTCGATTCTCTGGGTGCATAACCCTTCCCCTATCGTTGTCTGTCAAAATCATATTCATCCTTAGAAACGCAGCTCACTCTCTTTCCCTGATTCCCCCAGCCAAGTGTAGCCTTGCCCTAGCTTTAGTGCGTTTTTGTGGATCTGATGCCACTTTTGACTTGATGTCTCTTAGAGGCATCTGTATACCTGTGTTATCTCCCTAACCATTAGGGCCTAACGAGTTTTCAAGCGCCTCAGGAATTATATCCGGTTGTCTCTCTTCTGAACGGCCTTTGCTCAGTAGCTTACACGAGAGGCTTTCGGTGAGCATTGGCTGCATTAGCTGAGTTGTGGAGCATCCTAGGATGAATCTAACACGTTTGCACTGTGTTATGCAGACCTTCTGTGCCGGTTCTGTTCCCGGGTTGGAGAAAGCATTCTCTTCACATGATTATCTTTCACTCTACTCACTTACTTTTGAAACCTAGGGCTGATGTTTCTAATTATCAAAGTGTTACTCAAGGTTACTTATGACAAGCCTTCAGTTGCCTAGTAATACTTCAATTTACTTTAAATATGGCTTCTAATTTTAAAATAACAGTTTAAAATGCCTTTAAATAGAATGTACTGGTTTTTAAACAGACATATATCGTGCTGCACATTTACATGCTAACATGTCATTAGATTGAGAGGTGTGTGAGACTCCTTAATGCAGCACAAAAGACGTGATTGAATTGCCTTCTTAGTTGGCTGTAAAGAAAGAGACAACCTGCTGCTATTGTGTAAACTCGTCCTGATGGAGGCAGATGGGTACATTATTATAAGAGACCTGAAGGTCCCTTGGAGCTCTGTGACTCTAACTGAGCTTTATAAATTTACACACTCCCACCTGTCTCATGACTAAAAGAAATTGGTTTAGATCTAAACCTCATTATTGGCAAATAGTCATTTCAGTAATACTTGACAACAGAGAAGTTTGTTGGCCTCCATTTTCTTATCTATGAGATGAGAAAGGTGAATTGATCTCTAGGATCATGAAGCACTGTAACTCCATAAATCTTTTGGGGTCTGTTACAGGTCAGCTACATGCTTTCTATGATATTGACTGAGAATTATTATTTTTTTTTTTGGCTCCTAAATCTTCCTAATAGCTGATATATTTTTCTAAAAGACAAAGTTAACTTTATCAAATACCTTTAAATTTCTAATAGAAGTATTATATTTCGGGGAAAGGACAAGGAACAGACAGACATATGGAAAGACCACAGGACATGGATTTGAATCCCAACTTTTTTACTTACAAGCTATATGACTTTGGGCAATTTACTTACCTTCAGCACTTGCATCTAAAGTTAAAAAATAGCTGCCATTTCACATCTATTAGGATGGCTACTATCACAAAAAACAGAAAAGAACAAGTGTTGATGAGGATATGGAAAAAAGTGAACCCTTGTGCACTATTGGTGGGATATAAAATGGTACAACCACTGTGGAAAAGTGTGACCATTTCTCAAAAAAATTAAAAATGTAATTACTATTTTTCTATTCTAGATAAATATGGAAAAGAATTGAAAACAGAGTCTTTCCATTTGTACACCCATGTTATAGCAGCATATTTACAAATAGCTAAAACATGGTAGCTACTCAAGTGTCCATTGATAAATGAATGCATAAATACAATGTGATGTGTGTGTATGTGTGTATGAATATTATTCAGCCTCAAAAAGAAAATAAATTCTGACATAATGTTTCAACATGTATGAACCTTGAAGACATATGTTAAGTGAAAGAAGTCGGACACAGAGGATAAATATTGTATGAGGTATGCTTAGAATAAGCAAATTCATAGAGACAGAAAGTAGAATAAAGGTTACTGGGGCTGAGGATGGGGGAATAAGGAGTTACTCTTTAATGGGTATAGAGTTTCAGTTTGGTAAGATGAAAAGAGTTCTGGAGATAGATGGTAGCAATGGTTGCACAATATGAATATACTTTTTACCACTAAACTTAAAATTATTACAATAGTAAAATTTACATTATGCATATTTTACTACAATTTCAAAAGTTGGAGAAATTTTAAATAATTTTTCTCTGGTATTGTTATGAGAGTCAAATTAGATAACAAAGATGAAAGCTCCTGCCATAGCACCTGGCATCCTGTAGATGATGAACAAACATTTTTTTGACATGCTCATTAGTATAGTTTTGGTGGAAAAAGGTAATTGGAATTCCCAGGTCAGACTGCCCAAGGTGCTCAGGTTCATGTTGTGAGCATCAGAAATCTACATATGCAAAAATATATAAAAACATTATTAAAAGATATGTAATAGAAGGATTTGGAAGAGTTCACAAAATCAAAGAGAAGGCTAGAGAACCAGGCCCAGTAAAGAACAAAAAGTAAGGCCACTTCAGGGTCTATGTAGCAGGACTATTGCAATTGTCCAAAGTGCTGCCACTGGACTAAGTGAGCTCCAACGGTTTTTCAGTCTCCTATTGTCACACTGATCAAAACTCAGGTCCCAGGAGGAGGCCCCGTTTAGATTCCCCTGAGTCTTACCGCTTCCCCTTATCTAGGGGTGATTAGGGCATCTTAGTTAACAGTCCCACCAGAGTGCAGCCAATGAGAGAGAAGCCACTCCCCAAAAGGAAAACATTCATGTCATTGCAAAGAAGTACTGAATAAATAGATAACAGGTCTGACAAAATTAAATTTTCCACTAACCACCAACACTTTTGCATTTGGAGAACATAGGAGGTGTTTTGATGGGAAAGTACTACATGAAAATACTTTGAGAACTTCCCCAAAGACCTTGCTGCTACAGATACAAAAGTTATAAGGGAATTGGAAATCCAGCCAACCTTAGACCCTAGTCTGGAAGATTCTGCTCACCCTGACAGTTATACCCTAGTTGAGCTGCTACATGGCCCCTTTGTATCATTTATCCAATCCTGTGACACAAGCCTTCATCTCCCTTTCCTGATTCCATTTTCCATTAAACCCTGTACTTTGTTAACCTTAAACTGAAATCTTTGCCTATATGGAATTTCTAGCTACCAATCTCAGTCAGTTTTCTAGACTTTTGTACTTAACACTTTTCCTTTGATATTGTCATTTAGTTTAATTGAGGTGATATCTATATTATTTACCTCTCTGTGCCTCAGTTCACTTCTGTGTGAAATGAAACCTGAAACGAAATTGGGAGAAGATAAACAAAAAGTAGGGAGGCTAAAAACGTGAGAAAGACAGAGCCCTCTTGACTAAGTACTTGATGCATCCAGTGAGAAACATCAGAACATTGTCACACTACTATTTACTACTGAGTCTAAGACAGTCTATCACAATGCATCCCAAACCTTATTATGAGACAAAAATTACCCCCAAAATCTCATCATAAAGGCCACAGCACAGACCAGGATAGTGCCATAAACCAGTGAGGAACTGACAAATATTCAGGGACCTGTTTTCTAGATCAGCTTTGCCACAAACAAGCTAGGTTCCCTGGAATATTTACTTACCTCTCTGAACTTGCATATCCTCCCCGTTACAGTCGAGGTAGAATAACATCTGGCCTCTAAATCTCCCTGCTTTTACATGCAATGAATCTAAACAAGGTGGAGCCAGACCCGCAATAAGAGCTACAAAGAAAAGCTAACGCAGGTGAGGGACAGAGAGTGACCAAGGTTCCATTAAAGATGCCATGATCAGGAAAGACCTCTCTGGGAAGCTGACATTTGCAAAGATTAAAGGAAATTGGATAGTCAACATATGGATAGTTGGGCCGTGTGAGAGGGGTCCAGGCAAGATCTTTCCTTTTTAATGTTTAGTGCTGTCTGTTCAGGTGACAAGAACTTTCATTCCCCATCAAATTTCTGATCTGTGTCCAGAGGAAACCATGAAGAGGTCATGCCAGCCCAAGACAGGCCCCAGTGGAGCTGGATGGGGCACAACAGAGATGAGGTGCCCAAGACTAAGGGTGCAGCATGAAAGTCATGCCTATGGGGCGAGTGATGGTCAAATCCCAGTGAACAAGTCAATAACAGATCAGCAATTTAAAGGGATTGTTGAACAATGGAACTCTGGAGATTAAATGAGTGGAGAAAATAGAGAAGCTGAAGTCCTAACAAGTTACTAAGTTGTAAAACAGAAATTATCCTAGAATGATGTTTTTCAAACTGAGAGTGATGACCCATTGGAGAGTTATTACATCAATTTAATGGATCATGATTAGCTTATTTCAAAAATTAAATTAGAAGAGAATGGACTTGCCAGAGTATATCACATAGAGGAAGGGCAGTGATTGATTTGCAAAACATTTGTTTCATATATACACTCAGGGCCCGGGGTTCACCAAATTCATGAATTGGGGGGGGGGGTGAGGTTCCTCAGCCCAGCCTGCCCCCTCTCACATGCTGGGAGCCCTCAGGGGGTGTCCTACTGTCAGCTTAGGCCTGCTCCCTGCTCCCCTTGGGGAGTAGGCCTAAGTCGCAGTCTGGCCTCCCTTTGTGGGAGGCAACCAGGCTAATCAGGGGAAGCCACAAGCCCCATCACCCTGCTGCTGCAGCCACTGCCAATCACTGCAGACACCAAGGTGTTTTCATCAACACAAACTCCAGTCCCTTCACCATGAACAAATGACATCTTTCTTTAGGCGTTTCCAAGATGTGTCTTTCATAAGATATGACATTTCTTTCTTTCTTTCTTTTTTTTTATCCTCATCTGAGGATATGTTTCCATTGATTTTTAGAGAATGTGGAAGAGAAGGGAAAAACAGAGAGAAACAACAAAGTGAGAGGAACACTTTGATTGGTTGCCTCCTGCATATGCCCTGACCTGGGCCCTGGCCAGGAAGGAGGCTGCAACCTAGGTACATGCCCTTGGTCAGAATTGAACCCAGATCCTGCAGTCAACAGGCTGAGGCATTATGCACTGAGCCAAACCGGCTAGGTCAGGATGTGACATTTCTTAGCCCTCCAGCAGTGGACCTTCATTTTTTTCTCCAGGAGTGTGGTGGAAAAACCCTACATCACCTTTTTGGATTCTTATTACCCAAGTTACTAAGAATATTACCAGTGGCATACAAGGAGCTTAGCCAATGAGCAGTAAGAAAAGGTATTTCCTCTGTAGTTCACTCCCATCACCAGCTCCACCCCTGCCCCTCCAATCCCAGCTCTGCCCCTGCCCAGGCCTGTAACCTCTGGCCAAGGATGCAGGCCTGGGCAGAAGACCCCCAAGCCCCTCTGATCACCGGCTTCACAGAGCCCAGGCCTCTGTGATCACTGGCTCTGATCCTGCCCCTTGCTGTCTCCAGCTCTGTCCTTGCCCCACTAGCAGCCTCTGGCCAAGGCTGCAGGCCTGGGCAGGGGACACTCAGGCCCCTGCTTTGTCAGCTGCACCAGTGCCCAGACCCCTGTGATCTCTGGCCTTACCCCTGCCCAAGCCTCAGGCCTCTGACTCACACCTTATGCCTGGGTAGGGCACCCTTATACACCTCCAATCACTGGCTCCACCCCTGCCCCCTCTGATCACCAGCTCCGCCCTTGCCCATGCCTGAGGCCTCTGGCAAAGGGCTCTGGCCTGGGCAGGGGACCCCTAGTCCCCTCTGATCACCTGTTCCACCCCTCGGGCCCCCTTCCTCCCCTCCACCTGCCTGGCTAACAGGCCTGACCACTTCAGTGGCGGTGCTGAGCCGGACTGGGCGCCGCCATCTTGTGGCTATAGCGGTGGCCATCTTTGTGACAGTGACACCTAATTTGCATATTACTCTTTTATTTGATAGGATGTATTGAGTCACTTTGTAAATTTACTTCTGTGATCATGTCATCAAGGAATGTGAAAGCCAATAGCCTGGAAAAATTCTAGATATGAAGTATGATGCCAGTGGCAGCTTTTCACGCAAACATTTATGTGGGTGGCCCTAGCTGGTTTTTCCCAGTATTTAGAGCATTGGCCCAAGGTCTGAAAGCTCTCAGATTTTATTTCAATCCAGGGCACATACTTCAATTGCATGCTTGATCCCACACAGGAGGCAATCAATCAATGTGTCTCTTTCGCATAGGTGTTTCTCTCTCTCCCTCCCTCTCTCTCTCTCTCCTCCCCAACCCCCACTCTTTCTCTCTAAAAACAAACAAAAAAAAATCAATGGAAAAAATATCCTCTGGTGAGGAATAACAAAACAAACAAACAAACAAACAAAAAGAATAAGTACTTCTTCCATTTTCCCAAATCTATCCTGAAGTGTGATAATCCAAAATAAACAATTTCATGCACTGAGATTTTCATCACAACATTATTTTTTTAAGTGGAAAGTTGGAAATGCCTAAATGTTCAACTTTAGGGGAATGGATAAGTTATTGTACACCTTACATCGGCTCTCTTATATTAGTATTTACCTAGCAGGAATGGGAATCTCATTAAAAAAGAAAAAGAGAAACAAAATGCAAATTATGACTGTACCAAGGGTTACAATGGACTCACTTTCCCATCCACTGGCTTCCACACTCTTGGTCGTCTGCTCCCTGACCTCCTTGCAGGTTTATGATAGTGCATTTTGGCCCCCACTTGTCATCTAACCTGTTGATTTTGGAGCTCTAGTTTGTGAACTCTCTGCTCATCTTAGACTTCTGCCTCTGAATGCAACCAATTCTAAAATCTCTTTATTGGTACCCTATTCCCACCACCTCCTGTCTCTTCTCTTCCCCATCAATAGACATGTCTTCCCACTGGACCTGACTCTCACTAAGCTCTCACCCACTAGGAAAGATCAGGAAAATGTGATATATTCATATAATGGAACATTGTTCAGCCACTAAAATTTGGTTTGTTTTTTTTTTTATTTTGTTTTATTGCTTAAAGTATTACAAAGAGTGTTAAATAAGTCTCTATTTTTCCCCTTGACCTTCCCCCCTCCTCCCCTACCTCCCAGTGTCTTGTGTCCATTGATTATGCTTATATTTTATAAATACTTTTAATAACATGGGGATGTGTTTACAATGTCATTGTGGTTGGATCAAATGGAAAGACCTAGGCCTGAAATGAAACCAGGGATTAAGGAGAAGTGATTTGGGTCTTATAAGGTTCTCATCATTATTAAGTACCATAAGAAAGCAAAAAAGGAGGAAGTAATTTCTTAGCTTAATAAAGTCAGTTTTATTAGTTTGCTAGAGGCCCGGAGCATGAAACTCATGCACTGGGGGGAGAGGTGGTCCCTCAGCCTGGCCTGCACCCTCTCCAATCTGAGATCCCTTGGGGAATATTCGACTGCTGGCAATTGGACATCCCTCTAGCAATCTTGGACCACTGGCTCTTAGTCAATCACCTGCCTGCCTGCCTGATCGTCCCTAACCACTTTGCCAGCCTGCCTGATTGCCCCTAACCACTCTCCCCTGCCAGCCTGATAGCCCCTAACCACCTCTGCCTCCACCCCCGGCACCATGGCTTTGTCCAGAAGGATGTCTGGTCCATCCAGTCTAATTAGCATATTACCCTTTTATTAGAATAGATAAGAATACTACAGACCTAGCGCACAAAATTAGTGCTCAAGTACAATCCCTAGGCCTGGCCTGTGATTAGGGCCAGCTTTCCTGGCTGTCCACATCCAGCCCTGCCCCCTGCCACCACCCACCCCCGGTCCCCCATTCACCATCGGGTGATTGGTGCCTGACAGCCAGGGGAAAGGACCAAGAGGTTGGCTGTTCCCACCCATTCACTGGCCCCATCCCCACCGAGGGTCACCCTCTGTGTGTGAGGCTACCAGCAGGGTGGGGGCCTTGGCCTGGCACTGCCCACATCCCCCACCACCCACCCCCAGTTCCCTGTTTGCCATCAGGTGATTGCAGCCAGCCGGGGAAAGAGACCGAGAAGTGGTCAGTGTGCCTCATAGTGACTGGTCCAGCAGTCATGCTGGTCATTCTGCCATTGGGGTCAATTTGCATATTGCCCTTTCATTATATAGGATAGAGGCCTGCTGCACAGGTGGGGGATGACTGGCCTGCCCTGATGGGGCCCCGGATCGGGGTGGGGGTCTCTATGGGGGGGCAGGGCTGGCTTGGATGAGGAGCCATGGGCAGTTTGCAGGCTGACCACATCCCTGATTGGGGTAGGGATCCCCACTGGGTGGCAGGGCTGGCCTGGGCGAGGGGCCACAGGCAGTTTGCAGCCCACTATACCCCCGATCAGGGTGGGGGTCCCTGCTGGGAGGCGGGGCCGGCCTGGGCAAGGGGCTGTGGTCATTCTGGTCCCCGGCTGTTCTGGTCATTTCACTGTTTCAGTTGCTAGGCTTTTATTAAATAGAATGGCTGAAGTTGTATAGATAACATGTAGAATAGACTTAGCAGGTGTTTAAGGAAATTAATCCCCTAGAACATAGAGCTTTCTAAATTTCAGACACAACTGGAGACAAAGAGCAGAAGCCAGAAGTGGAAGATCTCTGCTCTCCCACCTTCTCCCACAAGAGGCCAAAGAGACCCCCCACTCTTTGTTACCACCACTGCCACCCACAAAGTATAGCTTTGGACCTGAATTAGAATTGTTTTTAAACTAAAAGAGAGACAACTCAATCCAAAATATAAAATGTTATGCCCTGGGCCTGAGAATAACAAGTAAATTAACCTGACCACGTGTTTTAAAAAATGGAGTGGTGTAGGCTGGGATGGACGAAATGCCTGAGAGGGGCTGCTGCTTCTCAGTTCCCATCAGCTGTTGCCCTGCAGGAATGTGAGCCCAGTGTTGACAGTTATTGATCATTTTTCAAGAGAGGCTAGAAATGTAGATTTTTATATGAAAAGCATTTTTTAATATATTGTTATTGGTTTCAGAGAGGAAGGGAGAGGGAGTGAGAAATGGAAACATCAATGATGACAGAGACTCATTGGTCAGCTGCTTCCTGCACATCCCACACTGGGGGTCAAGCCTGCAACCTAGGCATGTGCCCTGACCAGGAATCAAACCTTGATCTCCGGGTTCATAGGTTGACAACCGCTTAACCATGCTGGCCGGGCTGGAAAGCATTTTAAAACAATATGTAGGGCTAAACACACTCACACTGTACCAAAACGTGAATGAATAGCTGCTGTTTGGGGAGATTTGGGATAATTTTTATTTCTATTCTTACATTAGACTGCATGTTCCAGAATTTTAACAGTGAACATGATCTCACTTTTTTAATCAGAGAAATATTATTACATGGTAAATTTTTAAAAGTTAATTACAAAACAGAGCATTAAAATAACAAACAACAAATGCTACAGAAATTTTTTCTGGGCACATGTTTACATGATACTACATTTTTATGATATTTCTTTTTTTTTAATATATTTTATTGATTTTTTACAGAGAGGAAGGGAGAGGGATAGAGAGTTAGAAACATCGATGAGAGAGAAACATCCATCAGCTGCCTCCTGCACACCCCCCACTGGGGATGTGCCCGCAACCAAGGTACATGCCCTTGACCGGAATCAAACCTGGGACCTTTCAGTCCACAGGCCGACGCTCTATCCACTGAGCCACACCAGTTAGGGCTGATATTTCTCTTATACAGTTTGCAATCAAGAGTAATTTCATGATATAGTCTGTTTGGCTGCAGGTCCAGTACTCCTTTCCCACAAGGCTTGTTCTTTCACTTAGAAGATAGTTGAAACATAATTTGGGCATAGGGTCACTAGATCCAGTGCCATGACACCCTAAGCAATGAACAGCCATGATTTTACCCTCGGTTTAGCAAAAACACCTTAAACTACTTGTGTAGTTTATCAGTCTGTAGTATTTAATGTTATTACATAATGAAGAGGTAACCATTTCAAAATTAATACCTAAATAGCCTCTATTACACGATTTTAATGAAAACTGATCTACAGGGTGCTTACAGAGCAAAGGCAAAAAAAAAAAATGAAGTACAGGTATGTTTTCTGTGAGAAAGATTATAACAAAATATTGTTAGTGATAATTATTGTTAGTGATAATTAAAATTTTAAATGTAATTTAATTTTTTTCCCTAAAATTTTGTCATACAGAAAAGTAAAAAAATAATAATAATAAAATAAGAATAATTTCAGCCACAACACATTAAGCCTCAGGTATACTAATTCTAGGTTTGTGATTATTTTCTTTAGCTATTGCTTCATATCAGGATTTATGAAAGCAAAATGTTCTATAATATTATCATCTCTTTCTATTTAATTATTTAGCCTATATTCTGTAATATAGAGTCTTCCTAATTATGACTAAACTAGAGGCCCAGCACACGATTAAATCATGTGTGTTTAGGGTTCCTTAGGCCTAGCCTGCCATCAGGGTCATGCAAATGCCTCGTGCTCTGTGGATGCCGCTGGCACCCTGGGGTGTGGTGTGGGAGAGGGGAGGTCCCGAGAGGTGCTCCAGCATGACCGGTGATTTGGTCGTTCCACCTTTATGACGTGATGACCACAGGCCTTTATGATATAGATGTGGGAAAAATAGCAGCTAATGCTTACTTGAGAGTAATTATAAGATATATCCAGCACATGGGGTGGCTAGGAGTATTACATTAGTTAACATTTGTAAAGCTTAGGTGCCTGGTACTAAGCAGGCATGAAATGAGCATTAGCTATCACTGTTGCATGCCTATAATTACTCTGAAAGAATCTCAGAGAAAAATTAACTTTTCAAAAGAATTGAAGAAAACTCCACCCAGATGGATTGCCCTTCGATCAGTGATTTTCAACCACTGTGCCACAACAGTTTTTAAAACATGTAATACCTGACTATTTAATAGGAGCAATTATCCCTTTTCCCTTAGATTGTAAAAAAAAAAAAAGGCAGTAGCCAATACAATAGCCATCCAGTGTGAATGCCCTGACTTGCACCATGAATATATAGGTCATACAATAGAGTTGCATCTTATTAGTTACATCACATAATAAAGTTGTGTCTAATTGGTTGATTTTTGGTACCAGGAATCCTTATATACAAGTACTAGAGGCCTGGTGTACAAATTTGTGCATGGGGAAGGGGGAGTTGTGTATCCCTCAGCCCAGCCTCCAATCTAGGACCCCTCAAGGGATGTCTGACTGCCTGTAAAATGGGCAGTCAGACATCCCTCTCACAATCCAGGACTGCTGGCTCCCAACTGCTTGTCTGCCTGACTGCCTGATCACCCCCTAACCACTCCTCTGCCAGCCTGATTGATGCCTAACTGCTCCCCTGATGGCCCAATTGCCCTTAACTGCCCTCCCTTGCAGACCTGGTCATCCCAACTGCCCTCCCCTGTAGGCCTGGTTTCCCCCAATTACCTCCCCTGGAGGTCTGGGTCCCCCCCAACTGCCCTCCCCTGTAGGCCTGATCGCCCACAACTGTCCTCCCCTGCCAGCCATCTTGTGTCCACATGGGAGCAGCCATCTTTGACCACATAGGGGTGGCCATCTTGTGTGTTAGAGTGATGATCAATTTGCATATTACTCTTTTATAAGATAGGATAGGCACTTGACTTTTTAAAAAGTCACTTTGGGCTGGTGTGGCTCAGTTGGTTGAGTATTGTCCCATGCACCAGCAGGTCACCAGTTTGATTCCTGGTCAGGGCATGTGCCCAGATTGCAGGCTCAATCCCTAGTAGGAGGCATGCACGAGGCAGCTGATATTACTCTTTCTTTCTCTATCTCCCCCTCTCCCTTCCTTTCTCTAAAATCAATTTAAAAATTGTTTAAAAATAAAAGTCACTCTGAAGCAAAAGGGTTATGTAATTATTATTATTATTATTATTTTGTAAATCAATCAAAATTATACTTACTTTTGTCAGATCAGCAAAAAAATATAATATATTTTTTGATGTGCCACAGATTTTTAGTACTGTAATTAGTTTATGTGTGCCATGAGATGAAAAGGGTTGAAAATCACTGCCCTATATCTAAAGATATTTATTTCAAGGAAAAACTTTTAAATTCTAAAAACAACTAGTATTCATTGAGACCTTATTATGTGCAAGGCACACAATCTTCATATAATAGATAACCTCCTCCCCTGCTTGCTCTCCCTCTCTCTCTCTCCCCCTTCCTCTAATTAATATATTTCAGGATATACTAATATCTCAGAAGAGGACAGCAACAATGGTCAAAGAGAAGGAAAAAGATAAGTCAAGGAAATAAAACATGGAACAAAAGGAAAGGAGGATGGAGGAAGCTGATAAAAGGGAGAAGGACGGGAGTATTAAACATGGTTAATGTCAGACCACATGCCTCAAATTATTATTTAGAATGCCAAGCCTTCTATTCCTTAAGAAGCTCAGTCTTCAGGGTGCGGATGAGTAGGGTAGAGGAGTATGATGAGCCAAAACACACTCCTGCTCCCTCATTCTGCTCAAAGTCAGCCTTGGCTACACACATTTATCAGATACAGCATGGAAACCAGCTACAGATGAACTGCTTCTTTGGACACTAGTATTGAGGTATTGATATTAGCATCGTGTGAAGGGGTAGACTAGAGTCATGGATTTTTCCTCTCAGAGGAGCCCTCTGTATCTATTTGATTTTTATAATGTATGCCAGTGGGCTTTGGCTCAGTGTTAATGATTTTGCTCCTTTTGAAATCCTGCAAGATTTCATTCCTTTCAGTTTCCAGAAGCTATGTGTCATGATGATCTCAGCCCAGTAACACTTTTGTTGTGATAAAAAGATATGCTGCATATCTTCTGTCTGATGCAGCTACTCAACGCAGCTATTAATACTTGCTGTCAGAGAATGCAAGGGACAGATTCTGTCTCCAGGCCCCAATCATGTGACTTTACTGTCTAATAAACTGAGAACTCTAAACCATGTGCTATTCACACATACTCTACCTTAAAAAGGCCCTTTATGGCTAGAGCCAGGTGGATTAACCGTGTGTCGATAGAAGTCCTTGTGCTTGGTTGAGCCCTGCCTCCCCATCTCATGTTACCAACAGCACCACAGTCAGAAGAATGGACACAATTCTTTTTTTTTCTTTTTTTTTTTAAATTTATCTTTATTGTTTAGATTATCACAGTTGTTCCTCTTTTTTCCCCCATAGCTCCCCTCCTCCCATTTCCCACCCCAACCTCTGTCCTTGCCCCCCCCACTGTCCTCATCCATAGGTGTACAATCATTGTCCATTCTCTTCACACACCCCCAACACCCTTAACCCCCCAAAATTGTCCGTCCACTCCATTCTATGCCTCTGATTCTATTCTATTCACCAGTTTATTCTGTTCATCAGATTTTTTATTCACTTTATTCTTAGATTCACTCGTTGATATATATTTGTTGTTCATAATTTTTACTTCCCTTTTTCTTCTTCCTCATTCTCAAAGGATACCTTTCAGCATTTCATATAATACTGGTTGGGTGGTGATGAACT
>PVJC01016970.1:0-33042 GCA_004026665.1 Murina feae | reverse complement strand
GCGCGCGCCTCCGTACCTCTGTACTTTGCTTCCGCTGCTGCTCTGAGTCTCAGACTCTTCTCTGGTTGTAGGATTTTCACTCAGCCAGCCGTCCTGTGGGTGCGAGTGGTGTCCGTGTGTTCTTTTTGTGGTTTTTCTGAAATAGTTGTTCACAGCTGCATATACGGTGTCTACCCTATGCCGCCATCTTGTTTCTCTCAATCAATGGTATTTTTAGACACCAATAATGAAGTCTCAGAAAAAGAAACTAAACAATCCCATTTACCATTGCAACAAAAAAAAATTAAGATACTTAGGAATAAATTTAACCAAGGAGGCAAAAGACGTGTATTCGAAAAACTATAGGACATTGAAAAAAGAGATAGAGAAATATATAAACAACTGGAAAAATATACCGTGTTCATGGATTGGTAGAATTAACATCATTAAAATGTCCATACTACCCAAAGCAATCTACAGATTCAATGCAATCCCTATTAAAATACCAATGGTATATTTCACAGATCTAGAACAAATACTCCAAAAATTTACAGGGAACCAAAAAAGACACAAATAGCTGCAGCAATCTTGAGTGAGAAGAACAAAGTTGGAGGAATCATAGTACCAGATATCAAGTTATACTACAAAGCCACCGTAATCAGAACAGCCTGGTACTGGCACAAGAACAGGCATATAGAGCAATGGAACAGAGCAGAGACCCCAGAAATCGACCCAAGACATTGCACTCAATTAATATTTGAGAAAGGAGGCAAGAGCATACAATGGAGTAAAGGCAGTCTCTTCAATAAGTAGTGCTGGAAAAATTGGACAAGTACATGAAAAAAATGAAACTAGACCACCAACTTACACCATACACAAGAATAAACTCAAAATGGATAAAAAGACTTAAATGTATGTCATGAAACCATAAAAATCCTAGAAGAAGCCATAAGCAGCAAAAATCTCAGACATCTCTTGTAGCAATATGTTTACTGATACATCTCCTAGGGCAAAGGAAACTAAGGAGAAAACAAACAAATGGGGCTACATCAAAGTAAAAAGCTTCTGCACAGCCAAAGAAACCATCAACAAAATGAAAAGAGAGCTCACTGTATGGGAGAACATATTTGCAATAATACATCTGATAAAGGTTTAGTATTCAAAATATGTAAGGAACTCATACAACTTAACAAAAGGAAGGCAAACACTCCAATAAAAAATGGGCAAAGGACCTAAATAGACACTTCTCCAAAGAGTACATTCAGATAGCCAAGAGACACATGAAAAATGCTCAAAGTCACTGATCATCAGAGAGATGCAAATTAAAATGATAATGAGATACCTTCTCACACCTGTCAGAATGGCTACCATCAACAAATCAACAAATGACAAGTGCTGGCGAGGATGTGGAGAAAAGGAACCCTAGTTCACTGCTGGTGGGAATGCAGACTGGGGCAGCCATTATGGAAAACAGTATATAGAGTTTCCTCAAAAAATTAAATATGGATCTGCCATTTGACTCAGTGATCCCACTTCTAGGAATATATCCTAAGAAATTAGAAACACCAATCAGAAAGAATACATGCATCCCTATGCTCACCGCAGCACAATTTACAGTAGCCAAGATCTGAAAAGTGCCCATCAGTAGACGAGTGGATAAAATGCTGTGGTACATTTACACCATGGAATACTATGCAACAGTAAAAAAAAAAAAAAAAAAAAAAAAAAAAAAAAAAAAAAAAAAAAAAAAAAAAAAAAAAAAAAAAAAAAAAAAAAAAAAAAAAAAAAAAAAAAAAAAAAAAAAAAAAAAAAAAAAAAAAGCCCTACGTATGCAAAACCCATGGACACAGACAATAGGGTGGTGAAGGCCTGGGTTGGGGGTCAGAGATAGGCTGGAGGGGTCAATGGGAGGAAGTGGGGGACATATGTAATATTTTCAACAATAAAGATTTAATTAAAAAATAAAATAAAAGAATTGGATGGAAGAAAAAATAATGATAATAAAATGACCTCCAACCTTGGTGATTCAGCAATGGGCTTTTAGGTTTGACACCAAAAGCATGAGCAACAAAAGCAAAACATATACATTAGTTTTAGCACCATTAAAATGTTTTTACCTCAGAGAACACTATCAGGAAAGTGAAGCAGCAACCTAGAGATGAGAGAAAATGCTTGCCACTCACCTCTCTGAGGAGGGTTTCTTACACGGCACAGAAAGGACTCCTACACCTCCACCACAGACAGACAGACAACCCAATTTTGAAAATGGGCAGAAGCTTGAATGGGCATTTCTCCAAAGAAAGTATGCAAATGGCCAACTGGCACCTGAAAATATTCCCAATATTGTTCATCACTAGGAAAATGCAAACCAAAGCCATAATGAGGTCCTACTGCACACCCGCTAGGATGGCTGTGATTAAAGAAAAAAGGGAAATTAGTGTTGATAAGGGTGCAAAACATGGAGAACAGCTTGGCAGCTCCTCCAGAGTTAAACAGACTCGCCCTATGACCCAGCCATTCCCCTCCTCCCTGCATGCCAAACCAAGAAAGCAGGCTCAAACAGGCCCTTGCACACCAACGTTCACGCAGCTCCATTCACAACGGCCAAAAGGTGAAAGTAAGCCGTGTCCACCGACAGCTGTGTGGCTGGACAAACATGCTCCAAACTCGAGCTGGAAGATCATCAGCCGTAATAACGCAGTTGTGATAGTGCGACCCCAAGCCTGAGCCTTGAAGTCATTCTGCCCAGTGAAACAGCCAGACACCAGGACAAACATGGTACGAGTTCCCTGAGGTGGGACGTCCAGAGGAGGGAAATTCATAAACACAAAAAGTAGATTAGAGTCCTGGGTCCTGCTCTAGTGACTTGCTTTTCCTCCGGGGGATGTATGACTCTGGTCTAACTACCTGCATCCCACAGTGAGTCCCAGGACAAACCAAACAGAAGCACAGGCAGGGCTCGACTTTTGCTGATGCCGCGGACAGCGCTGAAGTTGATCAGGAAGGAATGAGAAGGTTCTGTTGGGGAATTGATAGCAGACCTGGTGGGGCCGGGGCTGGGGAGGGCTTGTCTGGGGTGGCTCAGCTGGACACCCAGGGTCCAATCCCAGGGTCCTCTGCAGCTGCCCTCCATCCTGAGGCCCCCAGGCTCTCCTTCCTGTTTTAGTTTCTGGTTTTGGGGTTTTCGCTGCAGCACTGTTCATTTAAACAACAAACACAGCCTCAATTGTCAGATAACAAAAGGTTGAATAAACAAAGCGTGGCACAGCCAGGAAATGAGATGCTCTGCAGCCAGGGAAATGGCGTAGCAGAACCAGCATGAATAACCACCGTGCATCAAGGTCTGGTCCACATGCTAAGTCCTAAATAAACATCATCATATTTCATCCCCCCAACGGCACGGTGACGACGATGCCACAAACACCCATTCACAGCTGGGTAAAGTGAGGTGCGGAGACTTTACAGAACTCATTCAAGGTCATCCAGACCCAGGCCATGAGCCCTGCCTGGTTTCAAATCTGACACTTCATATACCTGCTCCATATTCTCACAAATGCATCCACTGAGCTGGAAAGCCACTGACAATATATTTACTGGACAAATTTTAAAGTATCATGTATTTCTGAAAGAAATTTAGTAGCGAATTTACGTGCATAGGGTAAAGCACACAAGGATAGAAACCAAGTTTAATATTAGTTGGGCCTGGGAGGCGCAGAGTCTGTGTTGAAGAGCAATGGGTGCACCTGAGCAGCCACGACTTAGTGGGACGGGAATGCCACAGGCAGCTTAGACGGCCAAGGTTTGCCCCCCCCCCCCCCCCCCGCGGTTTGGGGGTAGGACTACATCTCCTCAGGGAGCGTGAGATAGGGAGGGCATGGCTGTTCCTGAACAAGCCATAATGTCTGCTCAGTGCAAGCTCAGTGCAGCACAGCTTCACTCAAACACAGGATGCAGCCATGGCTGGCTTGGCTCAGTGGATAGAGCATTGGACTGTGGACTGGAAAGTCCCAGGTTCGATTCCAGTCAAGGGCACTTGCCTGGGTTTTAGGCTTAATCCCCAGGGTGGGGCGGGGAGGCAGCCAATCAATGATCCTCTTTCATCATTGATGTTTCTATCTCTCTCTCCCTTCCTCTCTGAAATCAATAAAAATATATTTAAAACAAACAAACAAAACAGGATGCGGTTCACTCACTGGGGTCCAATGCCTCTTAATTCCAGAGGCGAACTGCGCCTCCAGGATCAGAATCGTTCCTTACAAAGCAGCTGTAGACGCTCTTCTCAGCTCCCTGGGGCAGAGAGGGCTTTAGCCTCAGCCTGCATCTCTGCAGCACATGACGCTTGGGTATCTCCAGGGCAGTGAGCTGAGGATGGGGGGCCCCCACAGACAGCACTGCACTTTCTACTAGATGCAGAGAAGGATGGGTGCGAGTTGGCAGCCCATAGGAAAACCAGGCCGCAAAGCGTGGCGGCCACCTGTCCTCCTCTCCTCAGAGGGGTCCCCCGGTTATGGACAGACAATGATTCGTCTCAGTTACCAGGGCAGCGAGAGGGGAGAGTGTGAGCAGAGAGAGGTCTGGGACTTTGTTCCTAAGTTACACTAAGGATAAGGTAACCAGATTTTAACATTGGTAAAGAGGGACACCGTTGACTTGGGGGGGGGGTCGTCTTTCTTTTTTAATTACTTAAAATATTACAAAGAGTAGTACATATGTCTCTTTCCAAAAATCGGGACTTTTTTAAAACGCCGCGGGACGCGGGACAAATTGTTAAAAATCGGGACTGTCCCGCCAAAAGCAGGACGTCTGGCCACCTTAACCAAGGAAGACTTTCCAGAGGTCACCAAGCGAGGAACGAAGAGAAGAACATGGCTGAGCCTCCCGTCGGCGAAAGGGCCCGTGTCTGGGAATGTCTGTCTAACCTTTTCTTTAACCTGGAAGTCACCGCGGGATTAGCAGTTTTCTGCAAAGAAGCTTTTGGGGTGACCTTCTCTAGCAGCAAATTTGAGTGACACCACATGTGAGTTGCGTTATTTTTTTTTTCCTTAATGGATTACACATGCCTACACAGAGATCTCCTGTACACGAGTATATCTGCTTCTATCTCACTGTCCATCCATCCATCCATCCATCCATCCACCCGCCCACCCAGCCAGCCATCCTTCTAAATGTTTCTCACAGCGTTAGGGCTTCATCTAACCTGCAGGTCTTTGAGGGATGGTTGGCTGACTCCCTCAGCGTGGCCCCCAAGCAGACGCTGTTCCGTGCCATGCCTCTCCACAGTGCGAGCTGAGACCAGGCTACGAATCATTCATTCTTAGGAAGTTTGGCTGCTCGACATGTTGAGAACTCCCCTCTTAACCCCAAGGCTTGGGAATTTGCTTAGCATCTCCTCCGGACACAGCACCATGCGGCCAGCGGCTGAGGCGCAAGCCAGAGCTCCGCTCAATTTAATTTAATTCAATTTGGGGCAGAACCACGGGAAGGTGCTCCTTAAGATCAGCAGGGACCGTGACTGCGGAATCACCTTTCCGCTTCACCTGCAACAGCTCTTGTTCAACCAAAGTGTGCCCAGGTGTTGCCAGGTGTGCTCGGCGGGGAGAAGGCACGAAACTCGCGGCCTCTTGTCCTGTTCTGGCTACGCGGCATTGCCAGGCAGAAGGAGGCAGGTGGCGGCCTGGGCAGGGCCGCTGCCCACTCAGTGCTGTCCCTTCGCCCTCATCAGCGCCCAGCACGGTGCGTTAGAGAGCAGGTCCTCTAGCAAACTTGTCAAAAAGCAATGGGAAAATCAGTCTTTCCAAACCGGAAGCCCAAAGGATTATGCCATGCTGCAAAGAGAAGAACCGCTTCGTGCCTCAGTTTCCCCGCCTGTAAAAGGATGATGATAACAGTACCCACTTATACAGCTGTTATGGGAATTGAAAGAACTGGGATTTGTCATGCCCTTAGCTCCATGTCTGGTCCGTAGTAATTGCTCATTAAATAAGACATACAAGTATGTCCCAGAGCAATAATAGGTCCACTGGAGAAGGCAAAAGGAGCGCTGATGGCCGAGACAGCAGCCGGCAGCCACAAGCCCAGGAGGTCACAGTGCATTTGGTTGAGCTCCTAGCTGCATCCTGACATTTAAAACTGGAAAGGCTGGCCCTCGCCGGTTTGGTTCCGTTGGTAGAGCGTTGGCCTATGGACTGAAGGGTCCTGAGTTTGATTCTGGTCAAGGGCACATGCCTGGGTTGCGGGCTTAATCCCTAGTGTGAGGCATGCAGGAGGCAGCCGATCAATAATTCTCATCATTGATCTCTCTCTCTCTCTCTCTCTCTCTCTCTCTCTCTCTCTCTCTCTCTTGTCTTCCTCTCTGAAAGTAATAAAAAAAGTACATTAAAAAAATTGGAAGGCTTAACAGAGAATGTCAATTCCTGGTTTTGTTTGAAGAACCGGCAGAGCTGACGTCCATCCAGTCCCCGCTGGCCACTGGCTGCATTTGCGTGTGGGCCCTGCTGGGCCTTAACCTGGAGCAGGATTCGGGCAGCCCTCTCCCCAGCTCCTTGGAAATATCCGTGGCCTCTGGAGCCCCAGCCCTTCAGGGGCCCTGGACTGGGAAATAGTCCCTGAGTTCAGAAGGACACTCCTTCCGATCCCACCATCACTTGTTCCCCAGGCGGCAGCCAGGCCTCCGGGACAGACAGCAACTCCAAACGCCGTCACCACCTGAGCTTTGCCAGGCTACCCCAGGCCCTCTGCTCTCAGCTTACATTTGCGAGATTTTATCGCATCGGGACGGCAACGTGTGCCCAGGAACGTGGAGAATTGAAACCAAATGGGCAGGGAGAGAGCACGGTGGACAGGCTCCTGTTTATCTCCACAAAATCACATACTTCACCCAGGTTTCCACCAACTGCAGCCCCTGGGGTGAGGCCCACAGCCTGGGTGCCCAGGGAAAGATGGCAGGGTGGGGTGGGGGCGGGGAGGGGTGGGACAGGCAGTCCACACGTTTAGAGCTACGGGCATGTCGAGGTATCTGCCACCTTGGCGTGTTTGAAGGGAGAAACCGAGACCTCCAGAGATGATGAGACTCATCACATGTCACCCAAACTGGCAGAGGAAGGAGTCGCCATGATTCCATCGCTTCCTGGGTGTAGATTTCTTTCAGAGAAGTTCCTTTTAGTCCCTTTTTGCTGCGGGTCAGACAGGTCCGGGCTAAAACGCTGGCACTGCCACCGAAGACCCTGGAAGATTATCCAACCGTCCTCGGCGCTGGTTCCCCACCTGTAAAGGGGGGATGATGCCACGCATTAGAAGTGGGCTGTCCCGGGCCTTCCTGCCCCCACCCTGGCTGCAAGCAGCAGAGAGGCCGGGGCCTGGCAGGCGGGGCAGGAAGGACACGTGTGCCCGCAGGAGCCCCGCCTCCCTCAGCAGCACTGACTGAGTGCCTCCTGCCTCCTACCTCGCAGGGTCTCCCAGGCCCTGCAGACACAGGCCTGGGGCTACCGCCCTGAGTCAGGAACAGGAGCCCATGGGCAGCTCCAGCTGGTGGCAGCTGGGAGGCCATCGAGGAGGGAGCAGGACAGAGAGGGAAGAACGCGGGCTGAGCTAGCGGGGTCCACCCAGGACAGCTTTGTCCCCCCAACAGGGACATCTGGACTTATGCTTGGTTGTCAGAATGGGGTGGGAGGCCACTGGCATCCAGTGGGTGGAGGCCGGCACCATCCCCAAGCAGGGAAAGCCCAGCGCGCTGTGCTGGGGGCGAGGGCAGCCCAGCCTGTGAGGGTGTAGGAAGGGCCGATCTGAGGGACCATAACCAGTGGATAAACATGGCCGTGGCCTGCTCGCTCCTTCTTTGAGAGCCCGCCCCCCTCCCCCCATCCCATCCCACTCCTGCTGCCTGGGCACAGTTTGCAGCTATGGGGAGGGAGGGGGCAGAGAGACAGCATCGAGCATTTTTTAAGAGTCAAACTCAGGTCTTGTTTTTCAGGTTAAAAATAACTGGTGTAGGGGTGGCAGTTGAGAGCTTATTCCAAAGGGTGCTGTGTGCCTCTGCTGACCCCGGGGAAGGGCCCCGTGTGCCTCTGCTGAGACTGGAGACTTTCTGACTCACTCCCCAGAGACACAAACACAAACAACCAGGAAAACCCAACCTGGAGCGAAGAGAACTCAGGACACGGCTGTTAGGAAGATAAAAAGGAATGGGAAAACCCCTCTGGGAAGTACATCCATGGGGGTGGGTGGAGGGGGTGCGTGCGGTAGATGAGCTCTTGGCTGGGAACAGGAAGCGAAGGCCTTGGCCCTGCCCTGTGACACTGCGCCTCTGCACTCAGACAGTATGGCCTCACTCGCCCCCCGTTGACCTGGTGGTGCCTGGGCCCAGGACAAAGAGGTGGGACAAAGCAGAAGTCCAGCCCCAGCCTCATGGAGCTGTTCACCCGGCATTGGACAGGCAGCATCCAGTGGGTAACTGGCCTGCGGAAGGAGCCCCGTCCGAAGATGGGGCGGTGGGCGGGGGCGGGGGGAGGGGGGTGTTTGCACCTTCTGAGGAAGCTACAGGGCGCTGTTCAGGCCAGAGAGGCCTCGTCTGTCCCAGGACCTGACCTGGAACCTCCTGCCCTCTACCTGGCTAACTGCAACCTTGCTTCTGCCCAGCCCACAGGCCTGGAGGCGACTGGCATACATCCCGCAGGGCCCTGTCCTCCTGGGTGGCACTGAGCTCAGTCCAGGCAGGTGCCCCTGTGTCACTGGATGATGCGTTTGCCAGGGTGAAGGGGCTGGAGGCCACAAGTGATCTGTTCACCGCTGGGCCCCAGTTTCATGGCTGCGCCCGGTAAGCTCAGTGAGTGCATTGGGATGAATGGACAAATGAATGAATGAATTGAAAGCAGGAAGGTGAACCAAGAGAGCCTGAAGATGACGGGAGGCACAGGAACGCCCTTGGCTGCCTAGGGACCTGGCCTCCATCACCACCTGGACCGACGTGCTTGCCTCACCGTCACTGCAAAGGCCAAGGGCAGAACTATTGCCTAGAAGGAGGAAGGAGGTTGACATCCTCCTATCACTGGGAAAGATTCAAGGAACATGCTCTCAGTTGCCATGGCAACTTTAAGTGTCAGAACTCCCTCCCTAGCCTTTAGAGGGGTGTGTGTGTGTGTGTGTGTGTGTGTGTGTGTGTGTTTGGGGTGGGAAGATGCACTTTTGAGTTCAGACAAATGCTGAGATAAGTCTGTTGGGTCTTAAAGGGTGTCAAGGGTGGACTTGAACTCATTTCCCAAAACCCAATGTACCAAGTCTCCGGGGCTTGGTTTAAGGACAAATGAATAGCTAACCAGTAGCAATCTCACAAAACTCAACATGCAAGAGCGGCTTGGGACAGAAGTCAGCACTGGTCTGGGCGGCAGCAGTGTGGCCACGAGGCCGACTTTGGAGACAGGAAGGTGAAACCCTAGCCGCTGACTCAGCCTCTGATCAGCCGTTTGACTTTGGGCAAGTGACTTAGGTTCCCCACATGTTTCTGTACTTGTGAACGATGGCAGGAACCAGACCCCCTCCCACCCGGGGTCATGGGAATGGCGGGGGGCAGGGGACAGCTTGTGCAGAGGCCCTGTGGGGACTTGGGAAGTTTTCTTGAGGGCCTACAGGGCGGCCTAGTGGCTAGTGAGGGAGGGAGAGCAGGGCCAGGAGCTGCACCACAAGGGGCCGTGTGGGGCACAGACATGGAGGGTGTTGGAGGGTTGCAAGGTGTGGACCTGGGACCAGCATCATGGTGCTCTGGGAACTTGTTATAAATGCCAATTCTCAGGCCCACTGAGCCCGGCTGAGAGGAAACTAGCAGAGCGGCTTAACCGCCCATCTTGTAGCAAGTCCTGGGGCATCAGTTTCACACACTCCGACTATGAAGAATTGCAGGACGCGGGTAAAGGGTTTTATTTGAGGCAGCCAGGGGATCAGATCATTCTGGAAGCCCTCTTCTGTCCTACAAATTTTTCTAGGTGTGTATTTCCTTTGCTCAGGGAGGGAAGATGGTATGAAGGCAGGGTTGCCGGGTAAAACATAGGACAGGATGCTGAGTAAAATTAGAATTTCAGAAAAACAACAAATACTTTTTCAGTCTAAGTATGTCCCGTACACAGTATGTGTTGTGTTTAATCTGGCAACCCTGCCACAACCTCCCCACGCCCCACCCCAGTGCCCTGGGCTGGTTGGGTAATGATGCGTTTCGATGGAATCTTCTGGAAGCTGGACGTCCACTTTGAGATGTGCCCATTACACGGGGCACCTTCACTTCTCAGCTTCTACGAAGTGACTGGTGCTGAACTGATTAGTTTCAGAAAAAGTGGAAATGACCAGCAGAAATGTTGGTGCCTGAGCTGCGCTTGATTGACAGCTTTCTGCTGGGCCGACCCCGCGTTGGGAAGAGGCGCGTTGCACCCCAGCCCTTTTCGCAGGCCGGTCACCGTGGGGTGCTGACGCAGCCCTTGCTTATGGAGGCTGGGAGGCTACTAGTGCGCTGGCCTCCTTGCAAACCCATCCCGGCCGTGGGCACGTGCAGTCCGTCACTGCAATCTCTGATTGCTGCCCGAGGGCCAAGCTAAATCTAGCTGCTGCTTCATAATAGCAGAGTGTTCACCTGTTGTCCAGGTGAAGGCCCCCTGGACTCTCGTTCATCCCAGGGCTCACCCTCATCGGCACGATTCCGTAAAGGTTTGCGAGAAGGCATGGACACTGAACTTGCCTTCCCCTCTTCCTGGCTGGGGGAGCTTTACCAGTTCCTCTGTTCCCTGGAGCGTCAGCTTCCCGTTCTGTGAAGTGGGCACAGAAATCTGGCCCCTTCACCCCAACCTTGCTGTGAGGTCTGCATAAAGGAGCGCCCTCAAGTGTGTCTTGGGCACCGGAGCACATGGGAGGGGTGGTGGGGGGGGGCCCTCCTTCCCTGAGGGCAGGTCACAGCCAAGCACCCGGTCCCCTGGGCTGAAACAATGCAGACGCGAAAACAGGGTTTGGGGATGTGCTGCTAAAACCCAGGAACCTCGAACGCTGCGCTGTTTGTTCTGGTTTCCACAGCAGGAGGGGGAGGGGGGCCACGGGGGCAACTTTAGCAAGAAGCAGATAAAGCCTGGTCTGTGTGCTTTTGAAGATCTGAGCAGACTCACCTTTCCTTGGAGTTGGCAGTTCATTCCATGTACTTTGCGGTTCAGTACCTCTCAGGGGCTCAGAGCTCCCAACCTGTCTATGCTTCCAAACCCCTCTTGCGCTCCACCTTCAGCTGCGAATCCCTTCCCTCTCTGTTGATTTAATGTCACCGCCCCGCCCCCTGGGTACGGAATATACATTCAGCTCTTTCCCCAGAAAACAAAAGGAGTGAAACACGCATCCTTCACAAGAGGAGAAAGGGTAATAAACAAGAACAGAGAATCGCTCGGATTCAGGCCACTCCAAGAGATGCTCCTTCTTGTAAAATAACATTTTTGTTCCTGATTATTATCTGAAGTTAAAGGTTCTTGAAGTGGAACTTTGGAAAATAAAGATATAACAGAGGAAAGAAAACTCCGTTCCCCGGGGATAATGCCCGGTACTGTTTCAGCACAGCCCTTCCACTCTTTCTCCACATCGGAGGTGGAACTACACAAACTCCTCGCATTACTTACAGCTCAGAAGGCAGGTTTTAATCATCGCATTTCGAACCATGAGAATGTTCCCATGTCCTTTTGTCCTGGAGCACAATCGCAGCTGTGGTTGCACCAGGCCCGTTCCTTGCTGTGGTTTGGCCGTCACGCGGGCCTCGCCATTGTCCAGCACTTAGCTTGCTTGTAGCTTCCCACCCCCACAGACGCTCCCCGAGTCCCGGCCACTCATCGGCCCCCACGTCCCTGACGATGGCCCAAGGACAGACTTTCAGGCACCCGAGTCTTCAGAGAATGAGTGCATTTATTTTAAAGTTAAAAGGACTTAAAAAGGAATCTTCTAATTCTGTGTTGTTGCCTGCAGAGCTAACTAGAGTCCCCGGGGTGAAGGAGAGGAGGGGATGGAGGAGAATAGGGTTGGGAGTCTCTCTGAAATTCCACGGTTAATGGCCCTGTGGGAGTTGTTGGAAGTCGCCCTCAAGGAAGAGGAAGGGGATTTGGTTCTACCTGAAACACCTGTGCACATTTCACGCGTCCAACACAAACGCTGGCGCAATGAAACCACAACCCGCCCACCCGCCAGAGCCTCGCACGGAAACGGGCAGCGAGCTCGCCAGAGATACTCCCGGGACGTGGGACTCTGTTCCCAGAAAGACATGCTTGCAAAACGTCGGCCCGGAGCTTCCCGACTGTGTCCCCTGTGCCTGACTCCACACCCACCGCCGGGAGCCAGGCGCCGGGCCCAGCCCCGCCAGCTGGGATCTGGAGTGGGTTGAGCGGCTGATCTTTATCTCGCAGGAATAATGCCAGGTTTCCTGGGATGAAAGGGAAGCGCAGGGGTGAAACTGCTGACAAGGGAGCATGGTGCGGTCCTGCCCCAGCACGCAGCTCCCGGCCCGGGACCCCCAGCTCAGAGCACCTGGGCCTTTCCGAGGGTGCCCGACTCCAGACACCGTTCTCACACCCGGTGCCACCTCCACTCCCACCCCTGAGACAGCAGCTTAGCGCGTGCTCCAAACCCCAGGTCCTCCCACCTGCCCTTGGGTGGCCTCCTGGCCTCTCCGATCATTCATACCCATTTCAGAGGGTCCATGTGAGGACCAAGCGGGTTTGGGCATATGCAGCACTAATAGGCCTGCCAGGGAGCCATTATTTCGGCCATGGATGTGTGAGTCCCGGGGGGTAGGCTCTGTCCCGTTGGCCGCCCACAGCATGCCGGGTGCTGAGAGCAGTGGAAGTGTGCGCCGAATGGGTGCGCCAGCCCACCAGCACCCACAGTCTGAGCACAAGGCTTGGCGCACCCTGCAGATGTGGGTCTCCGGGTCCCTGTTAGACACCAAAGATGAGCTGCTGTTTGCCGCATGATCCGAAGAGAGCCCGAATGTCTCCCTCCCTACCCCCTGCAGCAGGCCGTGGTTCAGGGGTCTGAGCACTTCCCCTGGCTCAGCCCTGCGTGGACTGCAGACGCAGGAGCCTCACTGGCCTCCGTTCTCCAGAGAGCCCCTCTCCTTGCAGGCGCGGAGCACACAGGAATGCTGGCATGCAGACAGTGCAGTGCGGCAAGCAGACAGGCATAGGGACAGCTGCATGGCGCTGGGTGAAAACACGCATTCACTTACCAGACCCTATAATTATGATAAGAAGGACCAAGCATAGAGGATAATGGGTGTATTTAATACTGAGGCATGCTTTACACTTGCACTCAAACCCTGCCACCTTTTAAAGGAGAACTTTGAACTGACGTCCATGAATGTACCTGGTTTATGTCAGAGTTTATGATTGGCACGACAACACGCAATCCCTGAGCGAGAATGTTGCTGGGGATGTCTTCAGATTCTTCATTGTCACCATCTTTAAAAAAATTTTCAATGAATAAGGAATGAGGTCTTACAAATCAATTAAAAAACAATATTCAGAAAAGGGAGAAAACAACAACAGGTGAGATTACACTGAAAGAATTCCAGGCCTGGCCCGCGGGAGCGCTGCCTGGGAGGCCGAGCGTGGTTCCCTGTCAGGGCACAAAACTAGGTTTCAGGCTCAATCCCTGGTTGGGAGGCAACTGAGCCCTGGTCATCTCTCTCACTGTCTCTCTCTCCCTTCCTCCCCCTCTAAAAAAATCAATAATAATACAAAATAATTCAAAGATGTTTTTAAAGTGACATCTGTGAAATACGACATTTTCCTATGTTGGTTTGAAGCAATTCCCCACGTGACTGAACTTTCCTCTGTCTGTTCCAAATGAAACAGGTTCTAACGTTCGGAAGGCGCAGTTATCCTGCAGTGGCTCCGACGGGATTCCAGCCGCGGAGCCACGGGCTGCGGCCGCCCCCAGCCTCCTGCCCCGCAGGAGCTGAGAGGTTGAGCTCTGGGGGCTTTAGAAGTCATTTCGATGACCTTGGCTGTCACCCTGAGCCAGAAGGAGCCATTCAGGGGGTCCAGCGAGTGACATGGTCCGATTTAGGTTTCAACAGCGCCCTCTGGTTGCTGTGCTTGGAACAGAAGGCACAGGGGCCAGGATAGCAGCGGAGAGGCAGGGGAGGGGAGAGGGGAGAGGGGGCGTGCCCAGGTGGGAGGAGGGTGGCCTGGGAGAGGTGACAGGGCCTCGGATCTCATCTCACACCTGGGAGCCAGACTAAAGAAATAGCCCCCAAGCCCCACAAAACTCAAACTAGATCTAAAAGGGGCGGGTGAGATCCAGAAGACAGCAGATGAAAATGCCAGAATTATAATTAATCATTATAACCACATCCCAGAATAGGGACCTCGCCAGGTAAAGTTGAGGGTGTGGAGCCAGCAAAGGGCAGCCTGTAGGTCTTTGGGTCCCCTATGCCTGGCGGGGGCTCCATCACTGCCCGTCACCTGGCCAATCACAGCAGGCAGTGTGCTCCGTGCCAGGGTAGGTAGTTAGAGCATCTGGACAACATGTCCTCACGAAGGAGAGACACCTGGGAGGCAGGCAGCAGCTTGGGCCCGCCTCGGGGAGGCAGGGGCTGGCAGAGTCTGTGCCCCGGTGGGCAGGGGTCTGAGCAGGGGTTCAGCACTAGTCATCGCCTTTCTACAGGCCTGGCCCCTGGAGTTGCAGGTTCTCTCCTCCTCTCTCCCCCTCCCCCTGCCCCAGCCCATCCTGTAAAATTACAGTCAGCAGTTTCTTTATGGCTCATACAGAAGAGGTGGGTACCGGGCTCGGGCTGGCCTACCTCCCAATGGGCGGGAGGTGTTTCCAATGAATTTCAATGTTTTTAATGAGCTCTTTACATCTGCTAAATGGTTAAACCCAAGATTGACAAGAATAACTGGGGGGCCCCAAATCTTGGCAGCAAATGAGAGGCGCAGGGCCCCACCCTGCCATCCCCGTCAGCAAGCCTTGGCAGCAAAGCACAGGTGAGAGCTGGCGGAGCAGGCGACTGTGCGGGGAATTCATACCCAGTCAGCAGCCCTGGGCTTCGTCGCTTCCTGGGAGACCTCACTTCCCTTTCCTTCTGTTCTGACGCAGAGGTGCACGGGGAGTGATCTGCCTAACGTGTAACAGCAGACACAGGAGAGCAGGAGACCCACGCGTGGGGGGGGGGGGGGGGGGGGGGGGGGGGGGGGGGGGGGGGGGGGGGGGGGGGGGGGGGGGGGGGGGAAGGGGGGGGGGGGGGGATGGAGGAGCGGCAGGGGGACACGCCCGCCTTGCTGGGCCACCAGACAGCGTGGGTCAAGTGCAGGGTGCCCGGGTGCTGTGTTGGATAAGCAGCAAGCAGTTGTCTTGGTGTAAGTGAGTCCCAAATATTGCACAGGACACGGTTCTACTCAGGAAGGTGACTCACTGTTTATCCGAAAGCCGAGTTTCGTTGTGCATCTGTATTTCCTCTGGAATCCTACTCCCAGCATAAGACCTTCGTGAAAATATTTAAACCCGGGGAACAAGCCAGGCGATGATCACGTGGCCTTCCTCCTGCGATCAGGGGTGGGGAGACCGAGGGAGCTTGTCCGGTGAGCCCGTGGCAGGAGGTTGAGTGGGGGCTGTGGAGTCTGAATCTGAGTCCTGCTGCTGCTGTGACTCTTCCGCTGGGTGATCTTGAGGAGGTGGCCTAACCTCTGTGAGCCTCAGTCTCTCCCCCTGTGAAATGGGCACGATGATAGGGCGTTTGAAAATGTCATGCTATACTTCATAGGAAACCAGGCCCCAAGCACATGTACCCGAGAATTATTTTGTTAAACTTCACTCCTGTGGAGTCCATATCAAGATCAGAGTGCCTGTGTCAGACAAAACGTGGCCCCAGGCCAATGGCACAACCCCAAAAGGTTGGTGGGGCCTTTGGCTCTCAAAGTCAGAGAGGTTAACTCGAAAGGCACATGGAAAAGGACAAACTATCTGGGTAGAGACAGCATTCCTGGGCTGAGACCCAGACTCAAGGCAATCCTGACCGACTCCCAGGACCCGTGGCTGATTCCATTCCACAACTGTCCCTTGACCTCCCCATGGCTCTGAGTGCTGGGCCAGGTTCAAGGTAGGATCAGAACTCTGCCCTCCAGGGCTGATCTGTGGGAGGAGAGATAAGCCTAAATTCAAATAACGGGAAATCAGGGCAGGGAGGGAGCAACTATTACCTTTTATTCTATTCATTGAGCAACTATTACTTGCCAGACGCTATTTGCATATAGCGTGTCTTTTAATACAGCCCTCAGGACAGCTCTGCAGGCGTGTGGAGGGGACTGTGGCTCAGAGGAGCAGCACGCACTCCTAGGGAGCCAGGTGGGACCCCAGCTTTGACCAGGGAACAAGGCCAAATTGAGGTCTAGGAGAAGTGGAGGTGTTGGGGTTCGAGGCAGAGGTTCAGCCCTCTAAAACCCCAAGGGGCATCCCAATCATCTCCAGGAGAGAAGCCAGAGCCAACCAACCCAATACGGTGGTCACAAGACACACGTGGCCATTTTCATTTAAATGAATTAAAATGAAATATTATGTGAATTTCCATGCCTCAGTCACACGGGACACTTTTCAAGAGCTCAGCGACCACATGTGGCCAGTGGCTGCCTAGTGGGCAGAGTGTGCGGGGCAGCTCCAGGCCCCAGATACTTCCATGAGATGGCCCTGCTACTCTAGAGACTAAAGAAAACTTTCTTGAATCCAGAGCAAAGTTTCCCAAGACCTTACAGAAAAATACACTGCGGGCCCCAAATGAAAACCTTAACCCTAAGTAAATATTTGGGTTGCTTCCATCTAAGGACAAAACCCACGTTCCGGGGTCCTGAGAGGAGGCCAGGGCCCTCAGAGACTCAGGGTGGGTGGTCTGGGCCATAGCCCTCCATCCCGAAAGTCCCAGGACTCTAAGGAAGCAATCCAGCGCGGTTGAAATAAAGTGCATTTCCATTTCAGCCTTTTAAAAACACCTCTTAGTGACTGTCTGATGAAACGACCGTGTTAAGGTGCAGCGGGGACTGTAGGAACCAGGATTCACCAGCTCCTGAGCACAGGCCTTGACTTCGATGCTAGATCCAAACTGCAAGGCTGGAGACCAGAGGAGCACCCAGGGTGAGTCGCAGCATACATCCATATGGGAGGGAAGTGAAGGTGAGAAGTACGTTGTCAGAATTACATTTGGTTGCTTATAACAAAGAACGCAAGTAAGTGGCTTAAGTAAGGTGAGCCCGTTTTCTTCTCATGTAAAAGACACCTGGAGGAGCATGGGCAGACTGGCACTGACGCCCCTTCACCGGGAGTCCAGGCTCCTTCTGTTTTTCTGCTTTTCATTCTTAGCATGAGGCTTCCAGTCTTAGGCCTCCTCATGGTCCAAGACGGCTGCTGGAGCTCCGGCCATCATGACTTACTCTGGCAGAAGAAAGGGGCAAGGGTGTCACCCTGAGGAAAAGGGTCCACTTCTCAGCTGAGTCAGCCTGCCTTTAAGGAGCTTACCAAGGAGCCCATGCAATGACTTCCTTTTCTTCGCCTCTCAGGAATCTAATCTAATAAAAGAGAAACATGAAACATGCAAATTGGTGTCACTCCACCACACCCAAGCCATGCCCACCAACCAATCAGAGTGACCCAAACAAGATGGTGGTTTGGCAGCCACAGAGCTAAAGCAATAAGGAGGCTTGGTTGTCCCAGTGATGGAGGAAGCCAAGCTTCCTGCCTGCCCTGGCCAGCTGTGGCCTCCACTCAAGGCAACAAAGTTTCAATTATAGAAGATAAATAAATCCCAGATACCTGCTTCCAGCCAGCCTCGCCAGGAGCCTGGGTTGCTGGGAGCCATGGCCAGCCTGCAAATAGCCATCAGCCCCTCACCCAGGCTGTCCAGGCACCCCAGCAGGACCCCCCTCCCTGAAGAGGGTGTGGCCAGCCTGAAAATGGCCCTTGCCAGGCACTCCAGTGGGACCCCCACCCTGACCTGGGACACTCTTCAGGGCAAACCAACCTGCCCCCACCCATGCACCAGGCCTCTATCCTATGTAATAAAAGGTTAATATGCAAATTGACCCTAACAGCAGAACCACTGGGAATGACTGGTCACTATGACACACACTGACTACCAGGAGGCAGATGCTAAATGCAGGAGCTGCCCCCTGGTGGTCAGTGCACTCCCACAGGGGGTGCTCTGCTCAGCCCAAGCAAGGCTGATGGTTGCCAGTATAGCGGTGGTGGTGGGAGCCTCTCCCACCTCCTCAGAAGCGCTAAGGATGTTCAACTACAGCTTAGGCCTGCTCCCCGCTGGCAAGTGGACATCCCCTGAGGGCTCCTGGGGTGCCAGAGGGATGTCTGACTGCCAGTTTAGGCCCTATCCCCCGGGAGCCCAGACTGTGAGAGGGCACAGGCTGGGCTGAGGGACCCCCCCAAGTGCACAAATTTTTGTGCACCGGGCCTCTAGTTTACATATATATATAAAAGCTTAAGCGACTGAACAACCAGAATGATGGGAATGACCGGTCAACCAGTCGCTATGATGTGCACTGAACACTAGGGGGCAGACACTCAATGTAGGAGCTGTCCCCTGGTGGTCAGTGTACTTTCACAGCCAACCTCCCATGCCAGGCAGCCTCCCATGGTCCCTCCCCCTCTCCATCCTCCCCCCATCTGGCAGGCCCTGTCCAGCCGCTGACAGACCCCTAGGCCCCAGCCAGCACCCCACAGGCCTTGGCCGGCCGGGCCCCAATTGGGACTGGGCGAGATGGCCCCAATAGGCCCTGATCACCTGCCAGGTCTCGGGACCTCACCCATGCACGAATTTCATGCACTGGACCTCTAGTCTAGGAATAAAGTCATTTAGCACAGTATCACTCAGAATAAAAGCAGAGTTCTCTTAGGAAGGAGGGAAGGAAGAAGGGAGGGAGGGAAGGAAGACAGAAGGGAGGGAATGAGAGAGGGAGGGAGAGGTGATATTGTCTAGGCACTTAGCAGTTCCAGTTATACATGGCACAGGTCACACAGCATAGCTGTTTTCCCCCAAACACAGAGGAGCATGCCAGGAGATTCAGTCTGCTCACTGACACTGGTGGGCATGCAGAGGCCACGCACAGCAATAGGGAGTGGTGCAGTGTATGGCAACTGGCGGATCCACATCCCGTTCTAGGAGGCCTCTGCCCTCCGCCCTGGGGTTGCTGGAGCCAACCCCACTGGTTTCCATTTTGTTTGTTTGTTTATTGGGGTTTTGGTTTGTTTGCTTTTTAGGAGCATCAATCGATCTAGATGGCAGAAGGTACTCTCTTAATTTTTAAGTGCCGAGTCATCGACTATTTTTAAAAATGTGAATAAGAATGGCAAATGTTTTGCATGTTTTGATCCGGAGGAGGCTACGAATTTTTATCTCCTGTTTATAGACAGGAAACTACAATACCCTTGTCACATGGCATCATCTCGTGAAAGTGTACCAGTTGCTAAGGGGGAGGGAGAACTAAGCATAAGCAGATCCTCCAGTGCAGGCACATGTCTGCGATTTGGGTGCTTGACATGGCAGCAGGGGGAGGGCGCAGGGCTGCCCGCAGGACTGGGAGCCCAGGCCACACGGGAGTCCTCAAGAGCCCTGGGCCTCTGATCAGCCTCCCTGTATGTTGCACAGTCTCCCAACCGCCCTGCCGGGCTGGGGCCGGCCATGTGGAGGATGCCGGTGTCACACCGCCTCATCTTTCGCGTGCCTTGGGGAAAGGCAAAGCCGGGTCGAGTCTGAGCCTGCCGGCAGCCGGGCCTCTTCCCAGATTCTGGATGGATTCCACTGAGATTGAGCCAGATCTCAAAGTCAAGGCCAGAGATCTTAGAGTCCACATTACGCATAGAAGTTGAAGGTCAGAGGGGCTGACCCTGAAGACAGACTACAGGGAAGGGGGCCCTGAGCCTCAGCCAGAGTGCCAGGCACAGCGCCCATGCTCCGCGCGCCTTTTCTTTCAACACCTGCTAAGTGCCAGTCACAGGCACAGCCGTTCTGCCCTGAGCTACAGCGTGGTTCCAGCCACCCCGCATGAAGGCAGCTGCCAGCCCTCAACAGCACCACCATCCCCGACGGCTGCATTCTGGGGAGGGCACTTCAGCCAGCCACGAACTCCCTAATTTCGGCATTGTCCGAGCTCCCAGGTAGGCACTGACTGCTCTGCACTGGGGGACCGACGGTCCTGGTTCTCCTGGACGAAGGGAGTCCCCAGGATACGGGACTTTCTGCTTTAAACCTGGCTGAGGTGGCCACCCCGTCTTCATCACTTCCAGGGACAGCCCCTTGTCCTTTGCCAGGATGCGGCAAGAAGACCCAGACCAGCCTGCAAAGGGACATGCAGGCACCTTCCCGGGGAGGCTGGGAACGGTCACAGCAGCGGGGGAGGGGCAGGCTCCTGGCTCCCCGAGGAGGACAGTTGGCAACATCACAGGAGAATCTTGCTTCGGAAGTTTTAAAAAGAGTTATCTCGGATCAGGACCCAGAAAGGCAAAACCAGGCCCCCATGGGCTGAATGTTCCCCGAGTTCATGGCCCGGGTACAGGTATCACTGGAGCTTGTTTGCATCACAGCAAAACGAGAGACGCAGAGAGCAGGCAGGGAGCCCCTGGGGACCCCGAGGCCCGAGGCTCCTTCATGCGCCCTGTCCCGTGTTTCAGTTTGTGCACCCATTTCTGAGACCTGACACCTGCGAGGGTGTAAAACAGAACTGCACCCTCTTTAAGCTGAAACCGCTTTGTACGGAATGCCAAGCGGCCACAGGGAAAGGGTGCTGCGGGCCAGGACGTGTGCTCCGGGGCGAGAGCAAGTCGCAGGCCGAGTGTCACAACATCGCAATAGAAATAGATGTACCTGTCGCAGGTGTTTGTCCAAAAAGTTCTGGGACGGTTCACACCACGATTTGCACGTCAGTTTATACCTGGGAGAAAGTTAAGGTGGAAGTTTGCACTTTTAAACCCACTCTCTGCCCTGGCCTAACTTTCTTCCCCTAGAAAGCCTGTGTTCCTTTATTTCTTATAAAAAGCAGAGATGGACTTTCCGACTAAGAGACCCGTGTTCACAGGTCTCAGGATACGGGGCGCCTTCCCTCCCACAGGCCACCACCTGGCGCAAACAGGACACAGTTTATACACCTTTTTAAGAACAAATCCCTGGTGTAATTAATTAAGCCTATAATTATGAGCCGGTCTTTAAAAACGTAATCTGCAGCTTGCCTGCAAGCTTCCTGCGAGGCTGGCTTTTGATGTGGGCAGAATTATATTGGAACCGATTTTTACAACTTGGAGACTCAGAGGGAGCCAGGCTTCGTCTGTGATTGATTTAAAGGCACTGTCGCTTCCATCTTTATTTCTTCACCGCGATGGGTGTTCGGGTGTTTGCGGAGCAGGGTCCCACCCCAGGCCCTGCACACAGGGCTCGGGAGCATCATTTAATGAGAAGCCCCGGCCGCCTCCCGGGGTTGGAGCCCGTGTGCTCCAGGCTGGTTTTTCTCTCATGGTTCACCTTCCTTCCGCGCATCAGTGGTTTTAGGAACAGGCTTCCTTCTGCTTGTGCCACTGGTAACAGGACCTCTGAACTGAGCAGGACCCCCTGCGCTTGAGTGAAAGAAGCGGGACTTGTGAAAAAGGGAGCGCTGGGCTTTTGACGTGTCCGAGTGACCACTTCCCAGACACTGCAGGCCTCACTCCCGCCAGCGGCTGCTTGGCCCTGGAGGAGAGGAGGCCCAGCGGGGTGTCTGCGGGTTGGGACTCTGGGCTGCGGAGTCTGGAGGTGATGCTGGGAGACAAAAGCTGTCTTGAGGAAGAAGAGAAAGGAAAGTGCTCTCAGGAAGGGGGCAGGCGATGAGGGCGGTGAGCAGGGCTGTGGGACCACTGCTCACTATGCTTGGCCCTGCCACCCGGCAGAGGCTGAACTGAGCTGTCACAGACTCGGGATCCTACATGGAGCAGAGAGCGGTGTCCGCACTCCCAGCCTTGAGGCGGGACCCCCACCTGCCAGGGCAAATGCCCCCTTCCCCAGGCCCCGGGCAGCGGGAGTGCTGCTGGCCCTGGCACCACCACTCCCGTCAGGCTCTGCGGCCCACCTGTCTCCTGCCCCGAGCCAGCCACCCAGAGCCCCTGTCCTCCGGTTCTGGGTAAAGGGCTAATGGAGGAAGTGTGAACCCGCCCCAGTCGGGCATCTTAGCCAAGCCTTCCTGTCTAGTTTTTCCTTATTTTGGACCCTCACCCTAGAGACAGATTTCTTGTAGATTGCATGGAGCTTCTCAGAGGGATTACTCATCCCAACCGGGGGAGGACCCCCTTCCCCCAGTTCCTTTTGACTCTTTTGGAGTTTCTCTCGACTTGCCTAAACTTTGAGTTACTGCTTTCGTTGAGCAGATAATTATTCAAAAACACCTTTGCAAGCCGTTTGGACAGCCATCACATGCAAGTTTGGAAAAGGCAGCACCTCTAGCCGCTCTCGCTGCAGCGGGCCTGCTGCCTGGCCACAGGCTCCCAGGTGGGTCTGCCTAAGATAAGGTGACCAGACGTCCCGCTTTTGGCGGGACAGTCCCGATTTTTAACAATTTGTCCCGTGTCCCTCGGTGTTTTAAAAAAGTCCCGATTTTTGGAAGGAATACGTGACAAGCTAGGGAACGGCGGGAGAACTAGAAGGGAATATACGGTTTTCGGCGGCCATGTGGCTATTTAGCCAGGATATGAGTTTTATATTATTTTTGTTAATTTTATAATGTTAAACTTTAATAATAACAAATTATTGTTGAGAACTGATTATTGAGAGCTGCTTATCAAAGTTCGCATTGTTGATCAGTTGTTAGAATTCGACCACCATTGTTTGGACTTAATGAACAATGGCATTTTTGGGGATTGGCAACGACGAAAACATTTTGTAACTGTCTCTCAGAGGATACACATCATACTGCGTGCTAGTAAGCTAGTTAAACAAGTGATGTCATTACAAAGCAGCTATTCAGATAATTTAGGTAAGTAATTTATTTATTTATTTCATAAATACATAAATTTTCTTGAAGTTAGCAGACAGTACTCGTATTATTTATATTTTATAGTGGCGGCAAAAAGTCTAGCACCAGCCTTGAAAGTGACACTTACGACTTACATTACAGCAAATTCAGAGGAAAAATAATACAAGTCAGTATTGTTATTATTTAGAAAGAAATATATGATTAAAATTAAAATAATAACGCATTGTCCTTACCAGGAACTAATGCTGCGACTGAACGCATTTTTTCTACGGTAAATAAAGTGTGGACATCAGAAAAATCACAATTAAGTGTTTGAAACACCATTTTATGTGTGAAATGTAATTTAACAAATTCTTGTGAAAAATTTCATGACCTTTTAAACGATGACAGCAATCTACTGAAAAAAATTCACTAAAATGAGAAATATGCCAAAGAATAAAATACTATACATAATTTTTTTTATTTATTTTATTTGTAAATTGTACTTATGTTGAAATTTAAAAAATATATTACAAGACTCTTTTTGCGTTCTATGAAAATTTTTGTTGCTCCATATAGACCACATTTTTAATCAAGAACCTCCCTGGTCAAGGGGGAAAAAAGAAGAGACATATGTACTACTCTTTGTAATATTTTAAGTAATAATAATAATAAAAAGAACCCCCCCCCCCCCCCCCGTGAATGGTGTCCCGCTTTACCAATGTTAAAATCTGGTCACCTTAGCCTAAGACACAGGCAAGTCAGGAAAATGGGGTGCCGTCTGCAGAGGCCCAAGACCGCTGTGCCAGTCTCCAGGGGCCTCCTGCCTCTGCCAAGGTTCTGCTCTGCTCTCTCTGCTGAAATCTGTCCGCTAAGAATGGGAGCAGACTCTTGCCCCGGCAGGTAAAACAAAGCCAAACCCCAAACAAAACACTTAGTAAAAACTATGGACAACCATTTTCCATAGCCAGTGTACCTGGTAGGCGCTCTCAGCCGTTAGAATCAGAACCAGGGGAGGTGTGCAGGGAGGAGAAGGGGCCTGATGCTGGGGCCCCACCCCTGGCCAGCAGAGTCAGAATTTCTGGACAATTTTGGTTTATGCTTTTTGACAGCCTGCCGTGTGAGGTTTTAACATGCAGCTGACGAACCACCGATTCAAGGCAAGGAGGCTTTCGCTCAGGAAGACACTTCAAAGTTCAAAGTGTTGAAAGGAATAGTCACGAGATGAGTCTGCCCATTAACACAGGGAATCCCCAAGGGCTGAGAGAAGGAACGGGCCCAGCCAAGGGCATTAGGCACTCCTGGGGCCCCCTCTGCTGGCCACAAAAATCAGCCCATTCTCTTCCCAAAAGGATGTGCAAAGGAGCCTCCTTCCTATTGGGATGGCGCTTCTCAGATGCTGGAGTCTGGCAGCGGGGAAACTTCCAAGGCAAACACTAAAAATGTTGGGGGTGGGGTGGGGTCAGCCTTTTCTTTTACCAGCGCCGCTATTTCAGGAAAGAGGAGTCATTTCCTGGTAAGAATACAAAAGAACAGCGTTTGCAGAATAGAAATATTTAGGCGTTGGGAATGCAGCCTCAGTGTAGCCTTCGGAACAACCTCGCACCGTTATTTGGCTTTAGGCCAGTGACTGTCTACAGGGACCTGGCTCAGGAGGGTAGGAGGGGCGGGCACTGGCTGGAGTCTCGTGTGTCCTGCGGCCATGGGACTGACACGCTCACTTATGAGCTTACAGGCAGGAGTAAGTGATAGGGAGAGGCTGTTATCTCTGGAATAACCAAAACTGTGGAGTGTATGTCTCCGCCGACAGGGCTTGGCACACACGAGGCGCTCCAAACGGGGCAGCCATTTGCCTGTGGCCCAGTGTAGTAGTTGCAAGTCTTTAAGTTAAATAATGGAAGCACACGTCATCCTGGCTTAAGCAGAAGTCAGGTCCCGTTCTCCCGCCATTCCCGTGCGCCCACTTCTGGGTTCACCTGGTTGAAAGTCCAGTAGTGGACTTCAGGCACGGCTGAATCCAGGCGTTTGAACAATGCTGTCAGGAATCCGCCTCACTCCATCTCCGCTTCTCTTTCTTGAGCTGAGTTCATCCCCCAGGCCACTTCCTACTGTGCCAGGCTTACTTCCCTGGCAACGTGGGGGGAGGGGCAGAGGGTAGAATCTGTAACAAGAAGAAGGGGCGAAGACCATGCTACCTTGTCTGCTGAGTGAGAAGAAACCTCAAGGGCTTGCACGGCTGAGGTCGGTGGGTGGGTGTACCTATGGCAACCGTGCCAGGGTGCCACCTCTCATCAGCTTTGCAGATTGGTAAGCATTTCTTCAGTGCTTGCATGGCCTGCGGCCCCCAGACCTGGGACATGGAGGTGCCAGTGGGTGGGACACAGTGCAGATGCCCCGTGAATTTCCATCTGGGCTGGGGGAGGGGTGGCAGGGTGGCCAAAGAGAATTTCGCGGCCATCCCTTTTTATCAGCCCACAGACAGAGGCCCTGGTTGCCCTTGGACAGTCGCCAACAGGCCTCACCTTTCTCCCTGGCTGTGGAATTACAGCGTCCAGCAAGGACAGCCCTCAGATAGGGCCATGGTCCTACACGCCCCCAGGCCCCTGCGCCCACCTGGTGCCACTGGGTCCCCTCAGCCCACCTCTCACAGACCCCCGGGCCTTCTCTCCTTGTCCAAGTTCTGTCTGCACCACACCCGAGGCCAATAAAGAGACACCCTCTGCTTGTGCTGCCCGGGAGACGGGGGCACACGCCGCCCCAGTGTTGGGGGAGATGCCTCCTTTTCTGGGTGAGGAGTCTCCAGGTCAGGTTGCCCATGGCAAGTGCACTGCCCGTCAGCCACCGGGCCGCGGGCTGCAGCTTCCCCTCTGAGCGACCCCACAGCTGCCACACCCACTCCCCCCGCATCTGGCCGAGGAGGCAGGAGTGTCTGTGGGTCAGTCAGGCCTCTCTGTGCCCTGCCCACTGGGGACACTTGGCCTCCGTCCACCCTGGGGTTCTGGGGCCTCTCAGTCATTGCAGCAGGTGCAGAACCAGTGAGGGGTGAGGCCTTGGACTCAGCCTTGGGTCAGACTGAGCCTCAAGGTCTTCATCTCTGTCCTGCAGGTGGGCGCTGGGGCCTGGGGACACCTCTGCCTGCGTAGTGAGCAGAGGTGTTTGGGGACTTTTTCTCGGAATTACTGGCCACAGTTTGTTCCCCATTCAGTGTTCTGTTTGGAAACACTTCCTCATAGGAAATCTCCGCTCGCTTCTCTGGTTGCGAAGGTTTTCTTTAAGGACAGGACTGGATGAATTGGTGAAATTCCTTTCGACGTCTGTCAAGGTGACCACCTGGTCTTCCTCTTTCGCTGCCTCATAGGAATCGCACCACCAGCTCCGTCCTGCGAAGCAACCACCGAGTCTGGGATGAATCCCACTGGCGCCCTGCACGGTGGAATCCCAAAGCCCTTTCCCATTCTCCTCTAACGCATCAACGTTTTCTTGGGATTGTATTGACAGTGAAAAAACTAGTGTGAAAAATCTATCATTGTTCTTTATCTTCCGTTAAATACTTTAAAAGTAGTTTTACACAAAAAAATAGGCCTGTATTGTGATTGTTTTTTTCTGATTCAAATGCTACATGTTCCTCCGTTGTTTTGGGGGAAACTTTCTTTCTCCTGAGGCTCTCAGGGCAGATGCCCCTGGGTTTTGTCCTGAGACGCCTCTCACTGCCCAGCCTCACATCAGCCTCCACATCCACCCTGTCCTTCCCGGTGACCCCAGAGCAGGGTCAAGGGACAGACCCTCTGGGCCAGGCCAGGGGCCCACAGGCGGGCCCTGGGAAGTGCACCTGAAGGCGAGTCTCTTGGGGAACAGAGGTAGTCGGCTCACAGAGGAAAACCAGATTTTGTTTAGTCTCTTCCCAGCCCAGAACGCCCGGTACTTAATACGTGAATAAATGCTGGAGCCAGCCCCCCGCCACTGTCTCCATGGGCTCCCGGTCCCGCCGGCTCCCTGCCGAGGCGGGGGCCTGAACTTTCAGCTGCCCCACAGATCTGCGCTTCTCCCAGCCCCACCCCCATGCCACGCCTTTTCCCTCGGACGAAGGGAAACATGGCCTCTGCGGAGTCCTCTCTCAACCTGCCTCTGAGGGGCAGCTTCACAGTTTAAAGGACTGAACCTGCTCCAGGGCCCCCCACATAGAAATTTGGGGTGACCTTTGATCTCTGGTTAGTGTATGTCAGCCAAGTCACCCTTCGGGTCTTGTTGCCCCAGGGAGGGAGTTACTGTCCCAGAAGCAGCAGGGGAGACGGCAGCATTTAGGGACCCTCCCTAGCGCTTGAGTCCCAGACGTGCCACCAAGAGCTTGGCTCATCCATAGCCAGGACATCGGGGCCCTGGGATGCAGAGATGGACCAGACTCCAGGCCTGGGGTGCAGAGATGGACCAGACACCAGGCCTGGGGTGCAGAGATGGACCAGAAGCCCTGGGCATCCCCATTGGCTGCTGGGCATCCTGGCAGGCGCTGACTTTCCCCCCCCCCCCAGGGCCCAGTGTTGGAGTGGGGTGAGGTGGCCTGGGATGGAGGTTGGAAGCACCAGCGGAGGGGGGCCGGGTGGTGGAGAGGATGCTTGCTGGGAGCATGTTCCGGGTGATGACAGAACAAGGGGGTTAAGGGACCACTGGCAAATCCTTCCCTCTGACAGCTATTTCTAAATGCACATGGTTCAACAAAAAGCAGTTTTAAAATAAAACATTACACACTTAGAGAATGCTTCAAAAAAAACACAAAGAAGGAAATGAAAATTATCCAAAGTTCTGTATGGGGATGGCAGCAGATGCCGACCCCAGGACCCGCCCTGTGTGACCTAATGCGACCTCGCCTGACCTGGCTGATGCACCCTGAGGGCTGCACACGAAGTTCTCCGTATTTTATTGATTTTTTTTTGAGAGAGAGAAACAATGATTTGTTGTTCCGCTTACATATGCATTCATTGGTTGATTCTTATATGTGCCCTGACCAGGGATCAAACCCACAACCTTGGTGTATGAGGATGATGCACTAACCAACTGGGCCACCTAGCCAGGGCCTCTCCCTCAGCATTTTAAACACCTGAACAGTCCATTGTACGGCTCCTGACACCATCCCACATGATGACTATTGATGTTAACAATGAATGAATGAATGAATGAATGAATGAATGAATGAACAAACGAACAAGTGAGAATGCAAATGGGTGAATACATGGAGGGAGGGAGGGAGTGAGGGAGGGAGGGAGGGAGGGAGATAAGAGGCTCAGTTAGGACATCTAGTGATTTAAAAATATAAATAAATAATATGCTAGTAAGGCAATGCTTCCCTGCACTCTACCCGCCCCCACCCCTCTAGTTCTGACCCCGTGGAACTGAACTTGGGAAGCCCATTCTGTGCTTCGGGTCACATGCTAAAAACTAGCAGGTAGTTCTGTGGTTCTACTATCCAACTCATGGGCATCTCTTAAGTACACAAGATGGTGGATCTCCATGGCCCATGAAAGCAGTGGTGCCCCAGGGGCTGGCTTTAGGAAAGTTGTCTGCCCTGTGAGATGTCCGAGGCCAGCTAAGCATCATGTCCCTCTGTGCTCGTGTCCCTGTCCCAGGGTGTCACTCTCACACTGCTCCCATGGGACACAAACACACAGGGCAGGTATACGTTTCACTATGGGTGTGGAAGCCAGCAGGACGAAGGAATATGGGGAAGAGTGGCTGTGAGGGGGACGGCAAGGACCAGGTGGTCAGGGAAGGCTTCCTGGAGGCAATCATTTAGACTATGAGACTTAAACAGCAAGGAGACGGCATGTGGGCATCTGGAAGAAAAGCATTCTGGGCAGAGGGAGAGACACGGGCAAAGGCCCTGTGATGGGAAGGAGCTGGGGAGCTAAGGCCTGGGCACGTCTGTGTAGCTGGGATGAGGGACCCCGGGACCAGGAAGGAAGATGCTGTGCAGGGAAAACAGTGGTTCAGGGCTTGGAGGCTGGGGAAGGGGTTGCGATTTTGTTCTAGACAGTGAGAAGCTACTGGAGGACTTCAAGCAGGAGTGACAGTGGCCACTCTGACTCCCGTGTGAAGATGAGAATGGAGAGTCCAGGGGGGCGCCAGCGAGGCAGCCGATGCAGCCGCCAAGGGAGAGATGCTGCTCTTACAGCAATTCTCTTCCATCCAGGAGCTGATCCAGGCCCGGCGATCCTTTCGTGCCCATGTCTCTGGAGCCTCCTGGAAGCTGATCTTCCTCTTTGATGACATGAACTCTTCTGAAGAGGACAGGCAGGGGGTCCAACGGCTGCATAGCATTTGGCTCACATGTCTCACTCACAAGTGTTCTGACCGTGCATCCCACTCTGTCCAGGTCGTTCTGTTCTCATCTGTTTGCAGCAAAGATAATCACAGCTCTCAGGGGGTTGAACGGTGGCCCCCAAAAGGGATGTCCATGCCCTAATCTCTGGAGCCCGCGTATGAGACCTTATTTGGAAAAAGGTCTTTGCAGATATGAGTAAGTTGAGATGAGATCATCCTGGATGATTCAGGTGGGCCCTAAACCCACGGACAAGTGTCCTTATGAGAGACACTCAGAGGAGAGGGAAACAGGAGGAGGAGGAGGCCATGCGATGATGGAGGCTGAGATGGGAGTGATGTGGCCACAAGCCAAGGAAAGCCAGGAGCCCCCAGCAGGTGGAGAAGACTCAGAAAGTTCCTCCTTGGAGCCTGTGGAGGGAGCATGGCCCTGCTGACGCCTTGGTTTTGGGCTTGGCCTTGAGGACATGAGAGAACAAGCTGTTGCTTTAAGCCACTCAGTTTGTGGGAATTGGTTACGGAGGCCCCAGGAAATGAACACAACCCCGTATGTGTCACATAGTCACGCTCCCCACAATGCCTGTCACAGAGTCAATTAAATGCTTGTTGATTGACAGACAATTCCCACAGCCTGAGGACCATCAGATAGGGACCTTTAAAGGGGGGTGCCTCCTCGGTCCAAGGAGTGATGGAGAGGGGAAGCCTGAGGAGCAGAGCTGGGCCGTGGACACCAAGTGTTTCTGGCGTCAGACACGGGGACAAGCGAAGCCACTGGCATCTGGGTGGCCCTTGGAGGGGGGCAGGGGGAGGGCTGCTTCCCAACGCTGGGAACATGTGCTGGGTGTGAGCTGGACTCCACAGGCCTCAACATGGGGAGGGCAAAGCCACCCCAAGGCAGGCACATGCACCCACCTGGGAGGCCAAGAGGGGCCACATGTGGGGGCCCACCACAGGCTGCTCTGCTGCATGCAGGGAAGCAGGTTGGTGGGGGTAGGGGGTGGCGGTGGAGCCTACAGGCCTTGGGGGCTGGTGAGGCCTGCAGCACGTTTCCCAGGGCTCGGAGCCCAGATGGGGGCACTCGGGGACACAGCCTTCAGCATGCAAAGCCTGGATTCAGTTTGCACCCGCCCTCCCTCCTATCTGGGTGCAGTCCCTGCCTGGGGGCCTCAGCTGGTCAGGGAGCTGGGCTGGAGAGGGGCTCTTTCTTGTTCTTAGCCTTTCTTTGATGCATTTTGTTTTCAATTTTAATAAAAAGGGGACATAAAACCCTTAATGAACCGTGGGAAGTGGTTCTTCTGTGTGGAGGAAGGGCTGGCATGTCCCGGGGCAGCCGGTGGGTCTGCCTCCACTTCAGAGTCACTGTAGAGTCCTGGGTTTATTGTCACTTCCATCCCTCAGTGTGCATCAGCCAGGGGGCCGCCTTCAGGGGTCCTGCCAGCCCCACCTCACCTCCCACCAGCCAGCAGAGGACGGTCCTCTGGGGCCTGCAGGCCCCCAGGGCCCAGGTCCAGCAATGCAGGTCTGGCTCTGGCGTGAACACAACTCTACGGCTGTTTTTACTTGTGGGCACTTACAGTGGTTTTCAGCAACTGTGCTAACAGAATGCAAACCTTGGTGTCAGAACATAAATTCCAGGAGACATGTCGGCTGTCTCATCAGCATACGCGGCCTTTGCACAAGCCATGAAGCACCCCCTTCACCATTGCCTCCTAGCAACCTACTCCGGGCTTGATGGGCTGCCTCCTCCTCCAGGCAGGCACCCCTGACCTCCTAGGGCTGTGTGTCCTTACCACCTGGTCTGAGTCTGCGGTGGAAGCACCCAGCAGGCGATACCACACTCCAGCCTCGCTGCCCGCTTCTTCCACAAACACCCGTGTGCACCCTGGACCCCAGTGAGCTCCCGGCCACCTACCTGCCCACCCAGGATTCGGGAGGCAGCTGGCCCAGCCCCCCGGTAATCAGGAACACACCTGCTCTGCGGTTGAGACTTCAATGCATCAGAGCTGGCTTTGTGAGGCAAACGTTGCCTAAGTGGAAATCCCACCGGGAGCCGTCCATGGCCGCACACATCAGGACCTGCGGTGTGTGCGTGTGGGGCCAGCTCACAGCCTGCGGCTCATGTTCCTCAGCACGAAGCAGACGGGTGTATTTTCTACTTGAAATCATATAAAAGAAAGCCAATTAAGCCAGGAAAACCATGTTGAGGAGCAGGAAAAGAATGAACTTTGGACAGCGTATCAGTTAGGAGAGACCTCTAGCTATAAAGAAACAAAAATGTCTGCCGAGGTGCATTGAAACAAACCTTCGTAATTCCACATCACGAGTCCAGAGGGGTGGGCAAGGCCAGATTGCTCCCTCAGGAGCTGTCAGCATCAGCGAGGGCCCGGGAGTCGTCTGCCTTCCAGAGGTCAGCTTTGGTCTGCCGGCTGATCTCCTCAAGGCACAAAAGGGCTGCACCGGCTCCAGCCATCGTCTCCTCACAGGCTGCATCCAAATACAGAGAAGAAAAGTCTCCATCTAGTGTCTTTTTAATTCTTAAGGCCAGAGAAACCCATTCCCAGGATCCCTTCAACAACCTTCAATCCCCTGAGTCTTATGGGCCCAAACCATAGCCCAAACCCCTTCCTACCGACACTTGTCAGGGAGAATCAAGTGCCCTGGCAGGCTAAAACAAGGGATGGGCAAACTAGAGCCCGGAGGCCAAATCCATCCACGTTTGTCAATAGCCACCCTGTCGATGGCCATTTTCATCTACTGTGCGAAAGACCACTTGCCTACAGTGTGTACTAGATGGTCCTCACAGAGGTCCTTCGCATCCTCTGGTCTCAGTGGGTGAAGATTGATACCGGCCAGCGGGGGAGGGGTGGGAGGAGGGCGGGATGATTTGGGCAGGAACCCAGTGGTGCCCGGTGCCTCGGACGAGCTGCAAGCTGCGTGTCTTTGGGGAGCCCTCATTCTGAGGCTCAGCTCCCCGTCTGTAACAGGGTAAACCCTTTTGCTGCTGTTGCAAGGACTAAACGAGGTGATAGACCAAAAGCACCTGCTAAGAAACAGCCCCTAGAGTGTTCTGTTCCCTTCAAGAATTTCCTAGCGAATTTTATGCCATTGGACCCCCCAGAAGAAAGGCTGCCAACGGGGTTTGTGGTTTACTAATTAGAATCAAAACACGGCTCCTGTTCACAAAAGGCAAATGACCCAAAGTCGACTGGTTTTAGGAGCTTTCTGAAAAGCAGAGAGAGCTGCCAGTAAACTCCAAAGGAGAGTTGTGCAACATGTGGTGTGGGGGGGGGGGGGGGGGGCAGGAGTCCATGGGCGTATTTTCTCGGGGCTTCAGAACCCAGGTGTGTCTCTTCGCTGTGGGCTGCAAGTTGAGGCATGGGTCTGGACAAGATGCACGAGCATCAAAGGCTGGGCTCCCAACGCTGCGCCCTCAAGAACCTTTGTAAATGTCACAGCCACCCCTGTTCTGCGAGACGACGACTGCCAACACAAAATGCTTTCATTAGCTCATTTATTTTCCTTTATTTTGTTGAAAAACAATCAAGAACATATGCATTGGACACTGTGGACTTCTGCTGGGACCAGAGGCCAAGGGACATGGAGCAAAGGAACACGCTTGGGTTTAGACAGACCCGGGTTTGTCTCCTGCTTCTCCGCTTGGGACTGCGCCGGCCGGGGCGGGTGGCCTGGCCTCTCCCAGACTCCATTTCCTCCTCCGTAAATGGAGATCACAATAGTGCTTCCTTCGTAACGTTCTGGGGGAGGATTGGGGAGATCAGTTAAG
>PVJC01016969.1:0-33052 GCA_004026665.1 Murina feae | reverse complement strand
GTTACTGAGAAATATACTTGGGAAGAGAGACTGAAGCCAGATCATAAAAGACTTTGAACGCTGGGCTTATTGCCTTGGATGAGGAATTTATTTGGCAATGTGTAACATTCGTAGCACTTGGAGTAGGCGACCAAACTGATCTGAACTCTTCAGTGGGAATACTGAACTCTTCGGTGGGAATACTCTTCAGTGTATAAAATGCGTTAAACTGTAAGAAGAGTTCACGTGGAAGAAATGTTAGAGGCATTACCTTCAGGTTACTAAAGGAGAAATTATTGTTCTTGGCAATGTTTAGTAACAATGGAGATGGTGAGGAGAGTTCTGAGGCAAGTGAGTGGAAGTAAACAGGGCTTGGTATTTGATTGGACAAGAGGACAAGTGAGAATTGGCAACATATAATATTTCTGGTAGTTTCAGAAAGATGTTTTGGGGTCTTTACAGAACTCTATCAAAGAACTAGGAGGTGCCAGTTACCTAGATTTCCCTGGAGGTAATATTCTAGAAATTTTCAAAAGGCACGGCAAAGCTTTTTGTTCAGCACTTCCCTACAATAATCCTCACAGCTGAGGACAGAAATGTTTCTAATCTCTGTGTCCGTTTTCTCTCCAGGTTCAGCCTGCTTCATTCATTTTATGGATTTGTTCTTCTGAGGATTAGCTGTGACAAACGGTGACTGGACAAAGAGCTGCTTCTCTGTACCAGAAACTAGGGTGCTATTGTATAAGCCCCTTTTAAGAGCAATGTTTCTTTAATGACCCTAAGCTTTGGCTTAATTATTCTTATTATAGTATTACTTAAACACATTTAAATGTAAAAATAGATATAAACTGTGTGCTTTTCGGCTTTTTATAACTATGTATTAGAAAAACTGTTTTACAAGTTCAAGTCAATAAAAACTATAAAACCAATAACACTTAAATTAAGAGCATTAGTTTAATGGACAGATGAAGTTGTTTTTGTGGAAATTAAATTCCTGCTCACAACCTAAATGACAATCAGTCTCATGAGAACGCCAGTGCTTTCTTATCAGTTCTTATGACTTACTAGTAATTCTCTCACTGTTTTCTATACTCAAACAATAGGGAAGTTTTTTATTAGGGTTTCATTTTTATTAGTATTTCATTAGTTGGCTTTTACTGTGCAGATATCCTCTCATGTATCTATGAAGTGCACTTCTCACAAGCCTTAGACAATTAAAGGGGTGCAGCTTGATTCAGTGATATTTTGAACACAAATGTGTATTTGGGAGTTAAGCGGAAGTGATAGTATTTGGTTATAGAATTGTCATCCAAATGATTCACAATACGATTATTGACAGATTTTTAGGTTATCATATTAAACATACACCTAAATTTTTAGGAGCTCAGGACTTAAGCAGATTTTTAAAATTTAAGTTTTTTGGTTCACTATGGGCTATGAACTTCTGAAGTGATGTTCACTTTTTTTGTTGTTGTTATTGTTCTTTTGGAGTAATGACAAGCAATTCCATATCATTTAATCTTAATTTACAATTAGTCTAGTTAACACTAAAATATTGTGTCACTTATTCATGATTAAGTGTTTATAAGTCAAAATTTGTAAAATTCTAGATTTGCTGGATTTCTTTCTTTCTTCACTAACTGGTCTAGCAGCCCTACAGGGCTTGGCAATTCTGAGAAGTTTCTAGATATGAATGGCACTTCCACCATCCTCAGAGAGGCTGCTTGTATGAATGTTGTACAGCCTGTCTTATGTTGGTGATAATTTTCAGTAGCTATCAGTTCCTTCTAGTTTGGCCTCAACACGACCCACCTTGTTGTATACTGTTTATTTAACTCTATAGTGGGTAGGAAGGCATAATTTTACCACTAATGACATATTTTCTAACCTTGTAATAACTTGACAGTGAGGTAGGTATTGTGAATCATATATGAATCATTCCTATTGCCTAACCCTAATCCCCTCCCCAGAATTTAATGTACAGTGTGGCATTTCATTGCTATCATGCAGTAATATTCCTAACAGAAATTAAGAACAGGCAAGGGAAGTGCGTTTCAGGGAGCTAAGTAGCAGGAGACCCAAAATCAAGTTATTTGTCTTTGTCCCTGGCTTTCCTCTGGGAAAGTCACACCTAATAATGTGTTCTTTAGCCGAATTATCTTTATGTAAGCTTATTTTTCATAGTTTGCTGCTTAAAATCCTTGGATGACTGCTCCCAATTTAAAGAAGAAAGAACATGGAATAGATACTTAGTGTAATTCTAGCCGTAATAGGTCAGATTTGGTATAAAACTAGTACATGTTGGATCAAAGCCGGATGGGTTTAATACCAAATGAACCAGAAGGATCTAATTATAACACTTTCACATCGGACATGGTTCTCATAGAATGAATTTCAAGAAGAGCATAGTGAGAATGTAGCGCAAATGGAAACGAGATGGATAGTTCTTTTGATGGGTGAGGGATATAGGTGGAATAAGGGATGGAAGGAATGTCCTGGGGAACACAAATGAGAATGATATAGGAAACCTGAGTCTGGAGTTATTTTAAGCACTGGCCTTGGGGTATGAAAGGCAAATGAAACAAAAAGCAAAGACCATGAAATTTAGTTGAATGTTAGAGAAGTCCCTGGCTGAAAACATTTGAAACTGTTATACTAAAATCAGTTCAATATGCCCAGTATTATTATTATTTTGATAACTAATTTATTTATTTTAATACTGTTGAGCACTGTAATAAAACGTACTTCTTAAATTTTTTTCTGGCACCTTTCTGAAATAGGGTCCCACATATTTTCTATTTTCTGGTTTATTTAATGCATTCAGTTGTCTACTAATTTCCCTAGGTTTCTTAAATACAAAAAAAAATGAATTTAAGATAATAAAGGAAAGGCTTGAGTGATTTTTTTTAAAAGTTGCTAAGGTTTATGAGTAGCCTAGTAGAATTTTGTCATATCATATTTCATTTTATATTTTCATTGTTTTTCTTCATCTTTACATATAATTAAGGTCTTGTCCATGAGATAAATAATAGGCTTTGTTAAGTACAAATCAATGACAGTACTTTTGGAAGAAAGCTTCTTGGTTAGTCGAAGGTGAAAAGATTTGCAGAAGCTCTGGTTTTTAAAAGATTTCTTTGATTGCTCAGCTCTTTCTTCAGAGTGAAACAGTGGAATTACATGGATAGTTACATGTAATTCCAACACCTTTCTTTGGAAAAACAGGAATTACCAAGATTGTCTGTACAAATCTATTTCTAAGTCTAAGTTCTCAAGTCTTCTTGAAGACACAACAGATGGGTTTCTAGTTACCTATTTTTCTGTCTAAATCTACATGTGCACAAAAATTACAAAGTGAATAGCTGGAGTTTCATTAAGATCATTTTTGATTCTGTGGCATCTTAACCAAACCTTTGTTTCTTTATTTTTCCTCTACCTAAGAACATGCAACTGAAATGATGTTTTCTTAAACTCATAATGGTAGTTATTTAGGCAAAAATGTTCTGACTCAGTGAATGAAATTCATACTCTGCTTTACCTTTGCACTTTTTCAAAGAAGCATGGTAAAAGCTATGTCTACAATATTGAAATTCCAGGATACTAGGACAAGGGAATGTGGATTTTAGATCTGGGAACTAGATGTGGCTTGGTTTCAATATGGTTCTGTCTTCTCCACGTTTGCATAATCCCCACATACTCTTTCTCCCATGACTACTCCCACACACTTTTTGCCTCTGGAGTCTTTTCTGTTTATGTCTTATCAACCTTCTCATCTATTGCTTGCCAACTATGTCCTTCCACTGGTATATTTTTCCAGAGGAGACATTTTCTGATGTCTTTCAGTGGTTACATGTATTGAAGGAAAGGAAAGAATTTGAACAAAATGCATTTCCCTGCCCCACCAAAATTAGAAAAATTTTAATTGCCCAAGACTTAAATTTCTTCATGTCATGTATAGCAACAAAGTCATATACAACTTTATTGTCTTTATGCATTTAAAAATGAACTTATCCAAGTCATTTACAAGTATAGTAATTCATGTGTGTGTCTACACACTGGCCCAATATCTTGCTGGAAAATTCAGTCAAGTCATTCAGTCGTTTGGTTAACAAGATACCACACATTTGGATATTTGTTTAATTAAAATATATCAAACTGTTTCTTAACACTTGGATCAATGACTCACTATTGTTTAGGTAATAATCTATATTTTTTCATTTAGTTATTTTTAGTTTCCATAGACATAGTTTTGTGGGTGCTATTAATACCTAGAGAGTAATTTATGCACTGTGAGTTTACTGAAGTTATTTTTCTACAATAAGACTGATTCTAAGAAAGAAAAATGTTAGTTTTAATTTATCACAAAGGTTCATTTTTATTCTATATTTCATATAACCAACATATATATGTATGCATGTAGTAAGTAATACAGGCAATTTTTAGAATTAAATTTTAAGAAACAAAGATTTCTTTTAGTTTATAGGCAGGAGTATATCAAAATAACAAATAAAAAAATTATTTTTTATTTCTCATAAATGTTCAAAATAATAGATTTAGACACAAGGGAGGAGGGATAAAAAAAACATTTACTTAATCTTATATTGATGTGAATATAAGTATTCTTTATCAGAAAAGTTACTATTGTTTATTACATCAGGAGTATCAACAAACTGTTTTTGACAAATGAATATTTATGTATTTTATTTTAAAACATTTTTTCTTCTTTCCTTCCTAATTTTCTAATTGTTTCCACAGTCCTTACTTGAGCAAGTATTTTACACTCAATATACCTGAAAATATCCCCATTGTATTGTAGATTTTGTTTTTATTTGGACTTCTTTATGATACTTTTCCTATAATATTCTGAACTTGTGTACACACACACGTATCCTATATAATAAAAGCTTAATATGCTAAATGTCCATGTCCGGTCATCCCATTGGCAGTTCAACCAATCAAAGCATAATGTGCTAATGATATGCTAAGACTGCTCAACCACTCACTATAATATACACTGACCACCAGAGAGCAGACATTCCAACTGGTAGGTTAGCTTGCTGCTGGGGTCCGGCTTATCAGGACTAAACGAGGTGAGCTGGATGTTCCCTGGAGCCTTCCCGAGGCCCCTCCCCAGCTGGCCAATCTCCTGCGTCCCTCCCCTCCCCTAATCATGCACTGATGGGGTCCCTTGGCCTGGCCTGTGGCCTCTCACAATCTGGTAGCACTTAGGGGATGTTGGAGAGCCTGATCCCATAGGCCAGGCTGAGGGACTCTGCTGGTACATGAATTCATGCATGGGGCCTCTAGTAGAGCATTAAACTGATGGTCAAATCAAACAATTCATTGGGCTAATTTAACCAGATTTTTTGTTACAATAATATAATTTCTTGGTCATGATAAATTAAATAATTAATTGATGTTTCCCCCTTTAATCTAATTTAGCAAGTGTTTATTGGGAAAGAATCAATGTAGTGCTGACTCAGTATAAATATCTTAGTTGATTTTGTTAACTAATATCAGGCAAGACATACTGCATTTTAAAATCAGGTTATTGGATTTCTCTATCTTTAGCATAGGAAACTTTAATTCCAATACCTGTGAAAATAGTTTACTGGTCATCTGGCCAAAAATGAATAGTACAATGACCAAAATGAAACACTGTTCTGTAGTAACTTTCAGTTTACCTTTTTTACTGAGGTTTTTTTGTTTGTATTTTTTGTTTTTTACTATCCCAAAGCAATAAATTGGTCAACTCAGAAAAAAGAATCATATAAATAAGGTTTGAAATGGCTAGTGGTTTAACTAGAAAAATGGAAAAAGTCTCAATGTGTGGACACATCTAAATGCGGAAAAATCATTAAACACTAAAACTTGAGGCACACTTACAAATTCTTTTCCTAAATTAAAATCCAAATTAATATTACAAACTCATTACACTACAGAGCTAGATATAAATGTAATTAATTGATATTAGAAATATCATACAATTTAATAGAATTGTTTTGCTAATAGATTTTCAATTGAGATTTCTGACTATAAAATAAGTTATGTTGATGGACTTTTTCTGAAAACTTAATAGACACAGTCAATATATATTATTTATGCTCAGCAATGTATTTTTAATTATTATTATGCACATGTGCCCAAAGGCTTATGGGCAAGGATTTTAAAAAATAAATTAAAAGAATAAATTTTAACTAATAAAAGTGTAATATTGAAATTAATCGTTTCTCTGGGATGGGGTAAGCCATGCCCACCATCCAATCAGAGCGACTGTATGCAAATTAGCCCAGACAACATGGAGGCCAGACAACATTAGCCCAGACAACTCACGGACTTGAGTAAACGGCAGTTTCCATTGCAGCAGGAGTGAAAGTGAAACTGCCGCCCCCTCTGCTCCACTTATCCTCAAGCAAAACACACGTTTACAACATAATAACTATCATAGAATCCTCGGGAGCTGAAGGAAACAGCAGGCCTGGCCTAACCACTAAGTAACATTGTTTCATTATAGATGCTGCAAGGTGAAGCAGAGAGGAGGTTTCGTTACATGTCTATGCCCCAGCTTAAAGGAACAGCATCAATTATAGAAGATAAACAAATCCCAGAAACCTGTGTCCAGCCAGCCTTGCTGGGATGTTGAGTCAATGGGAGCTGTGGGCAGCCTTAAAGCCTGAAAGCGCCAATCAGCCTGTCACCCATGCTAGCCACAACCCAATGGGGTGAGGGATGTTCCTGGGGGGCTTGGCCAGCCTGGAGACAGCCATCAGCCCCTCACCCAGCCTGGTCAGGCACGCCAGCAGGTGGACATCCCCAGAGGGGTCCCAGACTGTGAGAGGGCACAGGCCGGGCTGAGGGACCTCCCGAGTGCACAAAGTGGCTGCAGGGCAGAACAGCGCAGGACCCAGGTCCCATGAGTGGGAAACAGGCAGCAGGTTTGGCGGCCTGCTTGGCGGCTCCCCAGGCCCTTTGCGGGGCACCGGGGAGAGGGAAAGAGGTGGTGGGGGCTGGGGGCTGCTTGGCGACTCATCAGGCCCTTTGAGGGGCACCGGGGAGCAGGAAAGAGGTGGCGGGGGGCAGGGGGCCTGCTTGGCAGCTCCTCAGGCCCTTTGTGGGGCACTGGGGAGCGGGAAAGAAGCGGCTGCCCAGGCCCTTTGAGGGGCATCGGGGAGCGGGAAAGAGGCGGCGGGGGTTCTTGGTATGCTTGGCGGGTGCCCAGGCCCCTTGCAGGGCACCGGGGAGTGGAAAAGGGGCAGTGGGGGCCAGGGTCCTGCTTGGCGACTCCTGAGACCCCTTGGCAGCACCGGGAAGTGGGAAAGGAAGGCAGCAGGGGACTGATGAGTGGGAAAGAGTCGGCGGCCTGCTTGGTGGCTCCCCAGGCCCTTTGGGGCACTGGGAAGTGGGAAAGCAAGCTCTTGGGGGCTGGGGGCCTGGTTGGCAACTCCCCAGGTTCCTTCCAGGGATCAGGGAGCAGGAAAAGGCTGGCCTGACCATAAGGCAGGGTTTTCCCTGCTTTCTGGTGGCTGGAGAAAGACGGGCAGTAGGGAAGCTTGGGAGACAGGCAGCACCCAGCCTTGGCCACAGCTCAAAAAAGAGAACAACATGCAGGGGAGGGCAAGAGTCTGAGAGATCAACATAGAGGGGGTGCCTGCTCCAAGTCTGGGGGCAGGCCCCCAGCAGGTAGACACACACAGGAGGATTGCTCTGAGCCTCAGATGTGGCTGGGGGCAGGTCCCCAGTGGTGACACACACACACACACACACACACACACAAAAGGCTCCTGGCAGACTGGGGCCATCATAGGACATCCACTGAGGGGTTCTGGACTGTGAGAGGGGGCAGGCTGGGCTGAGGGACCCCACCCCACCCCCCCCGCACGAATTTTGTTTACCGGGCCCCTAGTAAATTAATAAAAGTAAAGCCATATGTTTCTTTGGTGGGGGGAGGGGTGGTACAAAAGCATATTTATGTGACTTTGGCTACTCCATATGTCAATCTTGTGTCTGGTTTCAGGCAATCTTATGATTAAAGATCTATTCCCAAAATAATCTAGGACAGTCTCTAGTGACATGCAGAGAAGGCAATGCACGAAGACTTAAGTCCAGCAGATGCTCAACAATCTTAAAGAATCCACGCAGGCCTTGACATAGCTGTAAGAGATCTAGCAAGTAAAGGGGGCACGGTCTCCTGAGAAGGTACTTTTGGAAAGGTGTTCAGTAAAATATTAGATGGTTTAGATCTTCATACAGGGTGATTCGAGCCACTTCACAATCCAAAATCTGAAAAACAATATGGACCAGCCAGGATTCTCAAATTTTTAAGAGATTTTCTGCAAAAGAGATCAGGAGAAGCAACGTATTACTCCGTCTTTCTCTTGATCATTTAATCTAAGGGAAGAAGGGAGAAAAAACATGTCTGGAATGCAATGTGAACTTTATTTTTTTAAACCTGCTATTATGGATTTACTTCCAATCATTCCTTGACTATATGATTATGTATTATGACAATGTCATCATACCAATTTTTTGATGGAATGTCAGAAACATTTTACAAGTCTGTGGCTCCCTGAAAACTGAAGTGCTTTTATAACCCCATAAAGTTACTATAATAGGCGTCATTCTTTCTTTTAGATGACTGTCAGAGGGACCTACCATTATCCTGACACTTACACGTGAGAAACTTTTGCTTGAGCTTTTACACACCTTCATGGCAACACTCAATGTCTGGGCTCTTTTGTGGCTTCCTCATTCTGAGTCTCATTATGTCTAACCAGTGGAATGTTTTGTCTGTTTAGATCATCAAGGTGAGAAGTGAGCTGGATTCTGAATTTTTTTTGCACCGTTTTTTAGTTTTTCCTAAGAAATATTTATCAAAGCTCTGGACTGATAAAGATGAAGTACATTTTGATATTTCATTGATGTAACAAAAGAGGAGATACTGCCCATTGTTGCTATTTCCAAAACATTGAGAAGTACCAACAGAGGAATATGTCTTAATCATCAGAATTTAATATGAAATCCTGTTGGGTCATATAGAAAATTTGTCATAGATTTTATCTACAGTCAAGCTAGGCCAATGGTGCCACATAATACATTTGTAAAGGTTAGTGATACTTTAACCCTCATCTGTGAACAGAATTATAATAGCAAGTAACCCACTGAAACGGCACCAGTAGATTATTAAAAATGAAAGCATTTTCTGCAGACACCCATGCAAAATAGCATAGGAATCCACACACTGTAACTCAGTATAGTCATTTTGAATAATGTCCTTGAAATGATAAATTTATTACATAAATAAAACATATGTGATTATAAATTCCATCAATCTCCTGTCCTTGTCATGGACTTGTGTTTTTAAAGTCCAGAGAGATTATGCTGTTTCATTGGTTAAACTCTCCCAAAGGTCTGTGAAAGCGTAACAGCCACATTACTTTAATGACTTCCTTTTTGAAATGTGTATTGTTACAAACCATGCATAATGAACAGTGGATTCTCAGAAATATAGCTTTTACTTAAATAGATTTCAATTACAAAAATTTATATAATACTCTATTTTTAAATTCTGCTAATTAGGAAAGCAAATATGGTAGTAAGAATTTGTAGCTGATAGCTATGACTTGGAGAATTAAAGTCGCTGACATTTACTTTTGTGAAGACGTAATATCTCTTGATATATATATTTATAGGTGTGACTTTCTAAACAGAATTTACTTTCTCCTTTAATTGCACATTATATTTTTATCTTGAGAGGTGAATTTCAGATGCTACAACTTCTTTATCAGGCAGTTCAGCAATTGCTGAGCAGCTACAGAACATGTATTAAAGTCCAGAAGCCTGTAGCCCAGACAGTGGAATTGTCCAAGCAGCCCAATGCCTTTCTTCAGGTTCATGCTGGCTTCTGGTCATTTCATTCTGAAGTGTGGAATGTATTTCGAATACAAGATGATTTAATTTAGTTGGTTTAATCCACAGTTTCAACCTTTGCCTTTTCTTTTAAAACAAGTTTCATAAAAGCATCTGCAGAAGCCTTGTTTTGATTACCCTTTATCCTTCAACCTTAGATCAGTATCAGTTTTCCCCCCTTGCTCATAATCCATTATAGAAAATACTGTAGATTTCTACAGCATAACCAAAACTCCACATTATGTTTGCAATTTTACATAAGATTTGTATAGTATCAAGTAAAAATGTTTGCTTTAAGAGACATCTGCTATAAATAAAATGACAGTGTAAATTTCCAAGAAAGCTGCGATGGCTGCACAGGCTAAAAACACGAGCCTTTTAGAGCTGGTTCCAGCACTTAGTGATTTTCCAATGGGTCAACTTTGTTCACTTCTGTATTCTTGCGCCTCCACCGAACTCCTAGGTCTCCCAGCCTCCCTCCTCCCCCCAGAATTTCAGTGAAATGAGACTGTAATACTTTCAGGCCCTTGCAGATCCGCTTGCATTCTCAGGAAAACATGTGAATGACATTACAGTATGCTTCCCACTCTCACAAAATATTTCCTCAAAATACTGGAGAAACTTAAACCAGTTACTTCATACTCTGATAAGATCTTTATTGAATAGCAGCAGCCAGCTTGAAAGGGCCAGCCATTCCGGTCAGTGACACATATTGTATAAGAATTTTCCAGAACTCTTCATTAAAGCGTTGCCCCCAGGAGATATTGGTTAGAGAGAACAGAGGCAAGACTGGCATTTTTTTTCTTCCAAATTTTCCTGTTAGTGTTCTTTAAAAACAAGTAACAGAGTTCTCATAATGTGCTTTTATTGAATGACAACTTTTTATGTTTCCTGAAGGGAAGATATTCATAATGCTGCGGTCGGAAACTGAGTTGAGAAATCCAATGAGTAAGGAGGAGCCAAAGAAATAGTGAAATTCAGAGGAAGGCAGAGCCACTTTTTTAGAAATGATCACTTCTGTGATCATTTGAAAACTCTGCATTGATGCCAATTTCTATTTTTCAATATAGAAAGTGAAATCAGAGCATCAAATAGTACTTTATAATATTCAAAATACAAAATTCTGTAGAATGCCACATATATTATATTCAAACGTTGACCTTAATAAGGGCTTTAGGGGTTGATGAAGAAAAATGTAAATTAAGGCTCATTATTTTTCAGATAACAAGAGAAGAAGTAGCAACTCATGAGAATATTTCCTCATTTATTAACTGCATATTTTGTAGGAAAGTACTTTTTTGGTACTTATTAGAAATATATTTTAAATCGCTTTTTCATTAGAATACCCCAAGGGCAAAATTATTTTATTGGAAATTGATTTACTATCCAATGAAAAAAGATAAGGGTTTAAAAGGTCTAAACTATTCAAATGACAGGAATTGAGCACACAAACATTAACAGAGGTTGTGTTGCAATCGTTTTGTAAACTACCCACATGTTTCTTATCCTCAAAAATGACTTTTTATAGCAATTGGGGAAATGTTAGGCTGCCACTTTTATAGACAAGTGCCTAACACAAACAGAAATTACATAAATTGTTATGACGATCAAAACCAATTGCCCATTTTTTTTTTTTTTTTACAAAACACTTCCCTCTCTTATAAATGGTTTAATTTTCCCTTATCTCTTTGAGTCCTTTATCTTCTCCAATGTCCTACCCTGCAATATGTGTGAAATTTTATCAAAAGCTTTCTGATATTACCATAAATTACTGTGTAAGCAGAGCTATTGCTTATCTGTCAAGCGGCCTTTCCCTCCCCCTCTTTCTTTAACAATTTTCTCAATTTCTGTATGTGTGAAAGGTTTTCCTGCGATTTCTTACCAAGGGCTGTACCTGTGAAGGCTTTGACTTTTAGTAAGGGGATACAGCAGAAACCCATTCAGAGAATAACCTTGTGACACCACAAAGATGCAAGAAAATCATTTTATTTTATCTGTTATTTCTTGAACAAGTATTTGGCAAGAATAATTTCTATGTGGTAGGATACATTCTCATGTTAAATACAGAAAATGGATGTATTTCTTTATTGTGTTCAATGTATTTTCTACTTTTTTAGTTCATTTGGCTGTGTATTTTGCATGTATTGGCTATTTACTATTTTTCCACTTATTTATTTTTATATCTCTTAAAATACGTTTCATTAGTGCAACATGGTAAATGCTAATCTTTTGATAGAAATTATTTTACAGAGTTCTATTGTACCTGATGAGTCATGCATTTTGACAACCATGTAATTATTTTTCTACTGTGAGTTTTCTTAAAACATTTAAGGTTAATTGGATGGGCATTATACTTTGGGAAGAAATTATGATGATATCCTATCATGGACTGTGGAATCTGGAAAGAGGTTGAATATTAGGGTTGTTTTCTTACTGCCAAAGGCAGAAATGGGGTGAATTTTCTATTTTGGTCAGTGTGGGGAAAAGTCATTTTGAAGATACAAACATTGAGAAGTATTGTCATTATAATAGAACTAGGGGCCTGGTGCATGAAATTCATGCCCTTAGTGGGGAGAGGGAGTCCCTCAGCCTGGCCTGCGTCCTCTCACAGTTTGGGAGCCCTGGCGGGGGGAGGATGTCTGACTGACGGCTTAGGTCCATTAAGCCATCAGTCAAATGTCCTTAGCATTGCCATGGAGGCAGGAGAAACTTCCGCCTCCATGTGCTTGAGAGCTGTGAACCTGGCTTCTGACTGAGCAGCACTCCCCTTGTAGGAATACACTGACTACCAGGGGGAGCTCCTGCATTGAGTGATTGCCCCCTGGTGGTCAGTGTGCATCATAGTGACTGGTCATTCCACCATTTGGTCATTTGCATATTAGCCTTGTATTATATAGGATATACTGATGAGACCCCTTAGAATCATAAGAAATGCAAAAAATTCACTGTTAACTCATTCTTGAATTGTCCCCACTTAAAATCAAATCCCCACCTCTGCCCTGTGGGGCATGTGCTGCACCTTGGGAACCACTGGGCTTGACACTTGCCCTCTCTGAGCTTCATTTCTGAACACATACGCATGTACCCTGGGAATTGTAGTCTCTTCTCTGCCTACCTCACTGGTTGTCATGAGGAGGTTCTGAGCTAATAAATCTAGAAATGTTTCATCAGGTAAGTGATGTCTAAATGGGAAGGGATTGTTATTTTTCAGCCCACGGGTACCCTCACAGGTAGGAGGTGCTGATTAGGGGAGGAGGGCATGATTGTTTCCTGGGACTGTAGCTATGGAAGTTTTGCAGAGGGTTCTACAGGTCTTTGAGGGGCGGGATCTGGCCAGCAGTCCTGTAGCAGTGGTTGTCCCTGGAGACACTTGCCAGAGGGTCTTAGGAGGGTGCTAGGGGGAATAACTGTCAAATCTCCTCACTTGATGCCATTCTTTAACTTGTATGTGGCTGTTTTGCAGCTGTATGTGCTCAGGGCAGAGCTCCAATCTCCCGGAGCAGAGCAGGGGCCGGTCCAGGATGGAGCCAGGTGGGCTAGGAGGGTGGGTTTAGCTTTAGCCCCCAGCAAGGTTCAGTGCACTTCCGCTGCAGAGACCAGAGATGGTGCCACTGCTGTGTGTGGGGGGGAGGGGCGGAGATAGGTCTGACCCTGGGGGGCTGCTCAGGCCTGTCTCCACCCAGGAGTTGTGGAAAAGAGAGGTATGCCTGGCCCTAGCAGAGAGAGCCCAACAGTGGCGGCCCTGGGCCCCGGATGCTTTGTGGGCACTGACGGGTTGTCACCAGCATGCTATTGTTGTGGGTACCCCTGATGGGGGTGACGGGAAAGAGATGGGGAGTTGGAGGTATGGGCTGCAGCTACCCCTGAGGCTGGGTATTCTCCCTGTCAGGTCAGCCTCTTCGACCCCCAAGGGTATGGGGGCTGGGGTAGGGTGTCTGTGCAGGGTGATTGGAAGAGCTCCTCATGGCTGCTTCCTCTTCCTCTTTGCAGTCCCAGCTCCTGTCAGGCACTCTCCTGAGACCCCCCAGGAACTTGGCTCCTGCTGCCCTGTCCTTCTGTGGCTCCCTGCTGTCCCACCCCACTCGGCTCTCTCTGGCCGCCTACCTGTCAGGAGACTGTTGAGGGAGGGGGGCTGCTGTAGGCAGCGAGGTCCTGGGGCAAGGGGTGAGAGTGTGGGGAGCAGCTCCAGTAAAATTTAGTAAACTCCACGTCCCCTTGGGATTTGGCTGCTGGGTTGTGGGGGAGTCTGCCTGGGCAAGATAAAATCCCACAAGATCTGAAGTCCTGCCCCACAGCCCCACAGCCCCGCCCACTCTGCTGTCCTGGTGTGATGTGAGGTGTCCTGGATAAATAGCATATTCCTCTTTTATTATATAAGATATTTAGAAACTATGATATGCCCTGCCATAGCTCTAGTTTTATGTAAATGCCACCTCAGGTATATTTTAAAAATCCTTCACAAAAATTAGGCAACCCATCCTTCCCTCTATAGTGCCTACATAGTAATCTCACAGATAGATCAAAAAGTGAAGTAGAAAAGATATGCCTCTGAATCTCAATACTGTTGTATTGAGATATATGCAGCAATGTAGGAAATATTCATATTTATCACAAAATGGTATGTATGTCAACAGAGATCAAATTGTTTTCAAAGGCAACAGCAAAGATAATAAACAAGGACAACAAACAAAACCCTCAAATATCAGGCTTCCTTCTTGAATGGTAATTTTTCTCCTGAGCACAACTGCAACCTAATAATGCTTCCACTCTGACCACAAGGCAAGGGCCACCTCTGCATACATGATAGGAAATATATTTAGTCCTGTGTGTTTTATTTTACTCTTTTAGCACTCTATTTCTCTTTTATATTTAACTAGTGGCCCAGTGCATGGATTTGTGTATACTGAAAGGAAATTAATTAGAAGAAAGATTCGTGTGGTAATTACGTTACTGCAAAAAATTACATGTCAAAATATAATAATATAGTATATATAATATAGTATTTTACAATTAAAACACGCATGCAATTGGCACCAGTGAGAGCTTTATATGTATTAAGCATGCACAAGTCAATGTTTATTTTTAAATTACTGGTGTGCATCATATGTATCGGCCAGTCAGTTGGTTGGATGGTCAGATGGTTGGTCACTTAGCTTTTTATATATATAGATGCCTTTGGTGAAAGCAAACCCATCCTGGGCTCCACACCTGCAGGTCCCAAGAACTAGCTGTGTGAGCTTGGACAAAAGTCACATATCTGGGGCAAGCCAATTTCTCCATCTTCACAATGGACATAAGAACTGAAACTATACTGAATGATTTAGTGAGTATTAGAATAGTTAATAAGCTTATCTACTACCAGATTAGTAAGAAGTACAGAGCACCCATGTACTCCCTGCTTCCAATTCCCCTATTGTTAATATCTTGCATTCGTGTAGTACATTTGTTATCATTTTGATAAACATTGCTGTTAACTAAAGTCCATAGTTTACATGATGTTTCACTTTTTGTGTTATATAGTTCTACAAGTTTTGACAAATGTGTAACTTCACATATTCACCAATATAGTATCATACTGATTAGTTTCACTGGCCTAAAAATCCCCTGTGTTCCACCTATTCATCCTGCCCTCTCTATCTCAAAGCCACTGATCTTTTTATTGTCTCCACTAGAGGCTCGTGCATGAAATTCATGCATGGGAAGGGTCCCTAGGCTTGGCTGGTGAGTCAATCTGTGGCGTGACTGGCGGGGTGAACAGGGGGCTCCCACTGGCACTCGTCTTGGCCAGCTTGGGGCCTGCAGGCTGGGGACAGCTTCTGCATTGAGTGTCTGCCCCCTGGTGGTCAGTGCACATCATAACAACAGGTGATTCTGCTGTTTGGTCAATTTGCATATCAGGCCTTTATTATATAGTACAGTTTTGCCTTTCCAGAATGTCTAATAGTTGGAATCATATAGTATATAGCCTTTTTAGACTTGCTTCTTTCACTAGCAAGGTATATTTAAGGTTGATCCATGACTTCCTGTGACTTGCTAACTCATTTCTTTTTATCACTGAGTACTATTTCATTGCATGGATTTCTGCAGTTGGTTTATTCATTCACCTATTGAAGGATATCTTGGTTGCTTCTAGATTTTAGGGATGATGACTAAAGCTGTTAAAGACATTTATGTGCAGGTTTTGTGTGGACATGCTTTCAACTCATTGGATAAAAGCATAATTTCTGGATCATATTGTAAGATTGTGTTTAGCTTTGTATAAAAGTGTCAAAATATCTTCCAAGGCAGATATACCATGCGCATTCTCACAAATAATAAATGACAGTTCTAGTTGCTGCCCATCTTTGTCAATATTTGGTGCTACCATGTCAGGGTTTTGGATTTTACCCACTCTAATAGGTAGGCCATTGCATGTCATTGCTATTTAATGTATTTATTTTTAAAACAAATATATATCAGTTTTTATGTACTAGAGACTATTCTAAGAACTAGGCTTACAGGTGTGAATAAAACAGATAAAAAGAAAAGAAAAGGCCTATGATGGGGTTGACATTATAGTCCAATGGATAGAGTTTGGAAACAAAATAGTGGGTAAGTATAGGTTGGTGATAAGTGCTATTACAGAGGAAACTTGAGAAAAGAAGAATGCTGGGTTGAGGACCACAATGTTCAAACGCATGGCTAGAAAAGGTGTCCCTGAGAAGATGGCCTCTGAGCAAAGACCTGAAAGAGAAAAAGTAAGTGTTCCAGGTGGAGGGAATGTGTAGTGAAAAGGTCCAGGGGCAATAGCCTGCCTGACTCCTGTAAGGAGCAACACAAAAGCCAACACATACAAGAAGGAGATGATATCAGGGAAGTCCCGGGAACCCTTTTGTAGGACCTCGTAGTACACGGTAAGGGCTTTGCATGCCACTGTAAGGGAGGTAGAAAGCCATCAAAATTTTTGAACAGAAAAGTGATACAGCATGACTTTATTCTTCAAAGCGTTATTGGGCAGCCTTACTGAAAATAGGTTTTCAAGGTCAAGGGAAGTAGCAGAGAGAGCAGGTAGGAAATTACTGCAAAAACCCATGCAAGAGACAATGCTGCCTGCCTCATGTTTGAATAGAGAGAGTGTAAAATAAAGTAACATTATTTACTTTATTGTGCTTGTAACATTGCCTGTCAAATGGCCTTATCGTTAATATTATGTTCCTTATTATTTTTCACCACTAACTTAAAAATGTAAAATATCCATTTTATGCATCATCTTTCCAATTATTTTATCATATTCAGATGTTAATTATTCAACTAGTTTCAATATAATTATAACTGTAGCTACAGATCTCTAAAAATTCCAACCTTTTCTCATTTGAAAAGTTGAAAAAGTTCTTATTGGACTGGATTTGCATGATATTCCCAGGATGCGTCTTTTAATGTTTTCCCCTATTGAAATATATTTAGCTCACTTAAACTATAATTCAGTTCTGATTGGCAATCCTTCTAGCGAGCAAGTCAAAGTATCACATGAAAAAAAAGGCAGAGGGTTGTTAAAGTTGGGGCTCTTAAACATTTTCTTCCCCAGAAGCAGCAAAGTTAGGGAGAGAAGTGTGGTTACAATAGTTTTCATTTAGAATTTTGCATGGGGGACACTTGATTTGGTTGTTGAAAGTGAAACTGAGGTGGGAAGACTATGAGGACATAGGTTCACACACCGCATACAGAACATCTGGAATGTTAAATGTCCAGCTAGCTGTGCATGGAAGAGGCTGACATCCACCCTGCTTTCACCCAAGTTTGGAATATGGTTACTGGGCCGCAGGGAGCTTATGAAAACATCAAATGTACTACAAATGAGTAAGAATTCTAGAGAAACATTCCAGTAATTTGCTACCTGTATGGGTATTAGGCAGTTTTCTAAATTGATCCCAACAATGACCTAAGTGTAGATGTAAATATAGACATTAGTTCACTTACAAAATATGTACTGAACATGTTTTATGTATGAAGAACTCTTTTAGGAACTGGGGATACAGAGATAAATAAAACAAAAAGTCCCTCCCTCACAAAACTTACATTATAGTGGGGGAGACAGGCAATTAATTTTAAACAATTGATTGTGTAATATAATGTTATGTGGTGATAACAGCTAGGTAGAAAAACATAAAGCAGGGTAAAGGGGGAAAGCATGAGAGTGAGCATTTTGGATAGTCTGTTTAGGGAAGAGATCTCTGAGGAAGTGACGTTAGAATGAGGCACAAAGGCAGCAAAGGTGTAAGTCATGGAAATATTCCTGGGGCAGAGAAAGCTTTCAGGCAAAGAAAATTCTAAGTGTAAAGGCTCAGCGGTGGGACCATTTCTGGCTTGTTCTAGGAAGAGCAAGAGGCGTGTAACTACCTATCCTGAGAGAGGGAGGAGAAGTGGGGTTGGAGATGAGGATGATGGGAAGGTTGTTTGGTTCCTGTGTCTTGGGAAGCAATGGATGGTAAAAATAGCATCAAAATATTATGACTTGATTTTCATTTTGCAAAGAGCACTCTATAGGCAGAGAAAGCAGGGAAACTCAAATAGAAATAGTAGGTGGAGGCCCTGGCTGGGTAGCTCAGTTGTTTGGAGCATCCTCCCAATACAACAAGGTTGTGGGTTAGGTCTCCAGTCAGGACACTCCAAGAATCAACCAATGTATGCATAAATACATGCAACAAACAAATTGATGTTTCTCTCTCTCCCTCTCTCTCTCCCCAGTCAACTTAAAAAGAGAGACAGAGACAGAAATAGAAAGTCTAATCAGGAAACTATCACAGGTACCTGGAGACCCCAGGGATTGACTTAATTGGTAGTAAAAAACACTTGAGATTCACGTGTAGGGAGAGGGGACAGTGTTTGCTCAAGTTGAGGGGGGCGGGGGCTAGTTTAGTGCATGAATAGCCATGTGACTGATGATATTTTGCCAAACGAGAATGCAAAATTGGGAGACAGAAATTAGGGTGCAAGAGAAATGTTTTTAAAGTTAGAAAGATATGTTATCTTTTTTAGTTCATCGTAAAGCCCACAACAGTACTGAGACATAAAACAATTTTTATTGTTTTTTTTTTTTAAGGTATTACTCCCTTTGAGATTAGCATAAATATTTTTTATCTCAGTGATTCTGGAAGAATTTTCTCTGGCACATTCGTGGCTTTAGGAGACCTCCCAAAGACTTCATGCTGATGGACATGTACACAGGTGGTCTTTTAAATTCTTATGAACAAAATCAGGCTTAATTCCATAGACAAATCTTATCTTTTAAAAAATTTTTGTAACTGAGAGGTTTTTGTTTTCTTCTGTTTTACTAGGAAAGGATGATATTAACATTTGTTATTTATGTACCAAAAATATCAATTTGCTGGAGCTTACTGAAGACTAATTCAGTTTTATACTCAGAAGTGTTGACAATGCTTGGCAATATTTTCTCAGTTTTAGGGAAAGATAATTTGTTGTAGATGAGCCAGACATGTTGAGTTGGCCAGGATTTTAATTGCTGTTATCCTTGCTTTTAATTACAAATTAATTTTTAGTTTAGTTTAATTGTTATCATTTTAGTTTCTTATGGGAAGTTCCACTAAGCTTGCGGAGTATATATTTGACCTAATAGTATTTTTAGACTGTAATATCCCCAAAACATTGAATCCCAATGTACTGTGATTTGAATATGAGTTATCTGTACCGCCCATTGCTAAAGCAGATGTCTCCACAATTTCCCTCCTTCATTCTTCAGTTTGCTTAGGCAATGAGACTTCACTGTGATCACTGAATTAATTTGCCTCTCGATGATGTGATCAGGTAGGGCATGGGGATTATGGAGTCTTTGCTATGATCAAATGGTTTATTTGACAGTTCAGATCAAATAGTGCTACCTGTTGGTGTACACATAAATCTTTATTTCTCCTCATTTTCCCTTTTTGTCATCAGGGGACACTTCAGTGATGAGTTTTGTATGTTTTTCTTCTGCAACTTGGCAGATGTACAAAGACAAGTAAATGGAAAAGATATCCAAAATTTGGGGAATCTCCCATATGCTTCATTTAGAGTCAGAAGGTCTGCAATTAAGTTTCCTCTGTGTGAATTACTAGTTGTTTCATTATTGACAAGTCACCTATTGACAAGTCATAGCTTCAATTTTTTTCATCTTTGATTGGAAGCATATTTTCTACTACTGAGAGCATTTAGTGAGATGACAATATTAATCATGGAATATTTGAACTTTATTTATAGGTCAGGCACTATTTAAAGTGTACTGCAAATACATCAGATAATAGAAGATGGTAATGTTAGTCAATATTTATGGCACAATGATTAAAGCAATAAATAATATTAAAATTTATTCTAGCCCTGGCAGGTTGGTTGGAGCATCATCCATATACCAAAGGGTGGAGGGTTCAATTCCTGATCAGGGCACATAACTAGATTATGGGTTCAATCCCTTGTCTGGGTTCGTGCAGGAGGCAGCTGATTGATGTTTCTCTTTCACATAGATACATCTCTCTCTCTCTTTTTCTCTCTCTCTAAAATCAATAAAAAAAGAAAATTATTCTGGTCAAATGCCAATAGAATAATTTTAGTGATGTTGACCATTTGTTTCAAAATCAAAAGCATTACTTTGGGATGTAAAGAATGAGTGAAGAATTCATCTTACATAGAAAAACATATTGTAGAGTACCTTCCATTACATAGAACAAAACTAATTACAGAGACTCCTTGAGTATGAGTGAATATATTTATACCTAAGGTAATACGTTGCATCAAGAATGTATCTATTTAAGTGGAGTAAAATCCATCCCCTTCTGGAGATATAAATGGCTTAGTCTAAATGAATTTGCCAGTATATCCTCTTCAGACATGGACTCAAATGGTTATTTTCCTCTTATATAAGCACAAGAAACAAATTAATTTTGACAGACCTGGCAATTATCTGATAACTACCAGCTTATTTATTTATTTTTTTTTTTAAAAAAACTACCCAATAGCAAGAAATTTTGATTATCAGAAATCTGGTGTGAAAAAAGCCAGATAACCAACAGGAACTGTGATCATGATCTGGAAATCAAATTTTGCTCCAAGAATAAAAGAACTATGAACAACTGTGAGGGACAAGTTGGGAAGAAATCCCAAGAAAGATAAGGGGTGGACCGGTAAAGTGCATGGAAGAAGGGGAAGAAAGCAGAAATGGGAATAGAGATTGTTTTCCTCCAGGTCCTAGTGTATGAAGACCTATTATGATTAACATTTGCACAACACTTTCATATTTCCTTCGGTACTTTTAACAATGCGTTTTAAAAGCAGGACCAGAAGGGAGGAAGCCCAAGTGGGCAAACGGCATTTCGGTCTTTCAACTCTTCCTGTTCCAAGGTGCAGGTTTTCTCCAGTTCCCACGGCCCTGCGAAATCCTCCCGGGAAGAAAATTGGACCATGACTTTCTTCTGACATTATTTCTTCTTATTCTGTGCCCTTGACAGTCACACACTCCACACACTTCCCCTTCCCGCAAGTGGCTTAGTTATTAGGTCAGCATATGAATAGTAATAGTAATGTGATGGTAATAGGAAACCCCAATGGCTATACCTAAACACTGGTTTCATTAACTAAAAAGCCTGAAAGTGTGGGCAAGGCCTTAAATAATACACACAGCATTAATTCAGATCTGTGAATGAGCCTCTGTCAATAGTCGTTGACATGCCACATAATGCTGTTCTTATGTGGGGATGCACAGATTCATTGGTGAAACACCTCTCTCTGGCGGTGAAATCTGGGCAGCTAATAAAAGAGTTAGTATTTTACCTTAATGAATCTAAAAGGTGCTCTAGGCATTACAGAATTTCAGTGAAAAGAAAAGGGGGAGAGGGTTGGGGTTTTGAGACATGATTATATCAGGAACCAAGGCTGGGAGTTGGGAAGCTACTTATAAATTGCATCTCCACAACCATAGCTGAAAGTTGTAGATGAAAACCAACCTAGAGACAAAGAGATTGAGCTCTGATGACAAGTTTTAAGACATTTAGTGTGACAGACACTAGTGTAAATAAAAAAGCTACTTTCTTTATTCTGGCCTTTACTTTGGAGAACAAAACATACAAGAGAGTTAGGAGAGTTTGTTGCCACAGCTGTAATAAATATAGTCACACTTAGCAAAAATGAGTCCCAGCAATAAGTAAATTGGTTGGTTTCATGATGTTCCCTGAGCCTGTCTTATGTGGTGAAGAATTAGAGAATGGTCTCTATTCCAACCATGTACACATAGCTGGTCTGTGAGGGCACCCACGGAGCCCTGCCCACTACACTCCTGACCTTTGCCTGAGTCCCGATGCCCCTATCCTAGGATGCCTATCCTAGGACACAGCAGGTCTTGAGGGATCCTGTAAGCACTTGAATTTACATAGTTCCCTTTTCCTTGCTTTATCCATAGCTTATTTCTTATGATTCTTGCATATAAAGTACTTTTTTAAGGAATATATTTTATTGATTTTTTACAGAGAGGAAGGGAGAGTTAGAAACATTGATGCGAGAGAAACATCCATCAGCTGCCTCCCGCACTGGGGATGTGCCCGCAACCACGGTACATGCCCTTGACCAGAATCGAACCTGGGACCCTTCAGTCCATAGGCCGAGGCTCTATCCACTGAGCCAAACCAGTTAGTAATAACGTACTTTTATTACTCTTTATAGTAATCTTTGTGTATGCTACTTTTTCCTACTTCTTCTGTCTTGAAGAGACAACCTACCAGAAAGCCTAAAAGTATATGCCTTGCCTAGGGACAACTACCCTAAAAAAATAACTGTCAATGAAGTGCAAAAAAAAAAAAAAAATTCCCCAAAGTCATTAGATAACAAAGTGCTGAAAATGACCATGAAGTGAAGGAGGGGAAGGTTGTGCCCACTCTCATGGCCGCGGGAATCCCAGTATACCTCTCAGAGAGGAAAGCACAGCATGAAGAGGTCTGTGACACTGAATATTTTCAAGTATTTGTAAGTTAAGGATTTGAGACTTATCAGAATCAGGTCAAGTTCAAACCATTTAAGCTAACAAAACTGCATCTAAGCCGAAGCATGGTTAACACACACTTCAGAGCTAGAATTTACGTTCCTTCTGCCATCTACCAGCTGTGTGGCCTCTGGTAAGTTACGTAATCACTGTCTCAGTTTCCTCCTCTGTAAAATGAAGACCGTAATTAAATCAACCAAATAAGGTAGACGTAGGAATCAGTCCATGAAAAGCACTTAGAAAAGTACCCAGTGCCTCAAATTGGTAAACACTGTGTAAACGTTAGCTGTGCTGTAATTGACTAGTTTTTAAAGACTAGATCTTCAGTTCTCCTAGGTCAGTTATCACCCAAAAGTTACTAAATTGCTTGTCTCAGGTCAGCCTTCTGTAAAATATGCGGATAATGGGCCTAAAGTGGTGGCTTAGTAGGATAGGGTTATGTATTAAATGCAAATAGGTGTTTGCTGTTACTATTTTTGGAATTAGTATTTTGTTACAATTTCAGAGCACACTACTTAGCTCTGTGTTTTGTTTTGTTTTGTTTTCTTTTAAGATTTTAAGAGGGACTATTTTAATTCATCATACTATTTAAGGAATTCACATGTTCCCTTACTCTGGGAAGCATGCAATTGTGTTTGCTAAAGCCAGTGGGTGTTTGCTGTAAAGGTTTCATTCCTAGGTGTGTTGTCACTTGGTGCCTGTCAGGCACAATGATGATATCTTACCCTGATGGAGTGATGCATGCTATGGAAATGGGTATAATGTGCTTCACAAGTGCATTTTCACACTCATGTCCGTTCTTTGAGTAAAATGCAAATATTCAATTAAATGTAAAAATTGATCCTATTCATATTTATTTGCTCTATTTTCAGGGTACATTCTGTACGGTGACTAGGAGCATGATTTCAGCTGACTTCTGTGAAGAAGATTTCACAGTCATTTGAAGTAATAATTTTCCTTATGGAGAGCCACCAAAAGGAACTTGTGAAATCTTGGGTGGATTTCTTACATCTTATTGGGGAAAAAGGAAAGAAATTAAAGGAAGGTTTCTTCTAAAAAAATAAAGCTGAAGAAGTAGTGGTAGAAACCAAGGCATTCTCAATTTACTGACATTTCAGCATCTTACTGCCCAGATTTCTCTTTCATTGTTCATTCCACATTTCAACACTACTTAAAAATTGTTGCATATCCTTAACCCATGAAAACAGGTGCAAATTGAGATGTCAAATTTTTCTACTATTAAAAGTAATTGCAAATTATTTCTTTTAAAGGTATCCCACACTATCAAGAAATATAATCCATGCATTTAGTGAAGCTGGATTACAATACGATGTGGTTCACTACTGGAAAATGTAAGCAGGTTTACTTGACTTTTTATTATTATTATTATTATTTTAATATATTTTATTGATTTTTTACAGGGAGAAAGTGAGAAGGATAGAGAGTTAGAAACATCGACACTCTATCCACTGAGCCAAACCGGTCAGGGCTTACTTGATTTTATTCCAATCAAAATGAATCTTGAGAACTTCACTGATGAGATGTCTCCTCTTTACAATGTATTGTTTAGAGGATAGCATAAAAGACAGAAGTACTGATAAAAAGTAGATGGATTGGGACAGGTTTTGTGAATCCCATAGCTTGGCTGTAGTATCATTGTAATGTACTCTGCAAATCACATGAGGACGCCTCAAGAAGTCGAATTAAGGAGTCACATTTATTGCAAATCTGGGACTACAAGGGGGCATTTTGCTCTCCAAATCTCTTAGTGCCTTACTCAGCCCCAACATCACATTTATATAGGCAAAGATCACAAAGGTATTTGTCCCAACCCGCGGGACATGCAACGTGGGGACTTCCCCAACGGTTCCTGCAAGGGAATGAAAAGATAGGAGACGCGAAGAAATGGAGGCAAGACAGGGTTCTGATCAAGCCTCAAAATTTTATTTGTACAGCACAGCAATATATACTTTAGGAGATGGGGCCAGGTGAGGAGGTTCATGGGAATTAACCTATCTGCAGGGTTAGAGCAGACTCTGGAATGGCAGTCGTTATTTCAGGGCAGAAGATGTCTATCTTTGGCTGTAGGCCACAGGTCTGGTAACTAGAAGGTTTTACTAAAACTTTTAAAGTTGGCTTTGTGTAAGTCAATCTCTTTTATGGTTCCCAACAGTACTGATTACATCTTTGGATTTAGAATGAGGAATTTCATTCTAAAAGCAGTTACAGAAGCAGAATTGAACATGTTAGTTAAATTACAGTTTTGGGTCTTCGGACCACTGAGTAGACAGAAACACATTATCTAGAGCTCTCAGGTCTTGGGAGCTGAGTCAACAGAAACACGTTATCTGGAGCCATCGAGGCAACTTAGGATAATTGTGCTGTCCTGGTTCTCAGGTACAAAAGAATGTGCTTTCTAAAATCAGTATGACCACAACCAATGGGGTATTGAAATTACAATCAATAGGGTATTCAATCAAATGGGATGATTTATATAATTCAGAAAATCAAAATAACTTTTCTATTATTTTAGCAAGCAAATAATGACAGAAGCCAAGTCAGAAGTGTTAAAATTAAACTACAGGTTCTACCTGAGATGATTGCTACCATACTTCTGTATGTTTATAAACCATGTGTGGCGGTTACAATCTGACAGTTTTTTTTGCCCTCTTTAGGATACGATAGCCAAAATACTTCACATAAAATGCACTTTCTTTTCTTGCCTTGCTTTTCTGTTTTGTTACCTTCCAGTTATTCTGCGTTTTTGACATTATAGCAACTTGGGAGTTTCCGCCACTACATTTGACTCTGTAAAGGGCCTCTGATGCTGCAATTTGTTATATTTATGTTTTTAAAATAAAAAAGCAATATACCCTTGAGGGTAAACAAAAACCCCAACTCATTTGCAATGTGACTTGTTCAACATTACATATAATACATTTATATCACTCATAAAAGAGAATATGTATAATTCTTGTACTAGCTCTAGAATCTCAAAACTTAACATTTGTATTTCAAGGCATCTGAGGAAAATATGTAGTTTTAATGACCACTTAACCTAACTTGGGATTTTCATTTTATTTTTTTAAAATTCTGGGCAAAAACAAGAGAAAAAGGGGACAATGAGGAGTCATTTACATGGGAGATCCTATTGTTGTTGTTGTTGTGTTTTTTATTTTGTTTTGTTTTTGAGAAGTAGCCTATGAAAAATTACATATCTATAAGAATGATAAAAAACCTCTATGACATTATTAATAATCTCTTACACTAAATTTTATTAGCAATTTCACTAAAATATAGTTCTTTTTAAAAAAAAATTTATTGACTTTAGGGAGGAAGGGAGAGGGAGAGAGAGCTAGAAACATTAATGATAAGAGAGACTCATTGATTGGCTGCCTCCTGCAGACCCTCCTCACTGAGGATCGAGCCTGCAACCCAGGCATGTGCCCTTGATGGGAATGGAACTCGGGAACCTTCAATCCACAGGCTGATGCTCTATCTGCTGAGCCAAACTGGCTAAGGCTAAAATATCTCTTTTTAAATATTTATTGTTATATCCTATTTTGAACCTACTTCAATGGGTTATATTTATTCCTGTATCCAATATCAAATTATACATTCACCCTCACACATTCACAAGCAAAACAAATTGAGAAACATGGCAAAATTTATGAGTTGCTGTAGATTTTGAAAAATAAAGAAAAACTAGAAAAAGAATACTAAACAACTTCTCCATATTTTCCATGGACTCCACTTCCATTAATATTTAGCAAAAGCTAAAAATAATTATGTCATAAAATCTTCTCAAAATGAAAATTTTTTTCTGATTCTCTCACGTGAATCTCAATAGTACTTCTTGTGTCTGTTGACTGATTGATTGATTGCAAATCCGGGACTACAAGGGGGCATTTTCCTCTCCAAATCTCGCAATGCCTTACCCAGCCCCAACATCACATTTATATAGGCAAAGATCACAAAGGTATCGATTACATCTTTGGGTTTGGAATGAAGAACCTGGTTTGCACAAAGCAGTTACAGAAGCAGAATTGGGCATGTTAGCATAAAAGACAGAAGTAGAGAAGGTGAGTTCTTCATGCAGTGCTATCTAACTTGGTGTGTAACTTTATGCAGGTCACTTAAAGTCTCTGAACTGCTGTTCCTTAATGAAAATTTGGATTAAAATATTGAAATCTGTCTATCTCACAGGATTGTGAAGATCAAGATGAAGTTAGTATAAACTGTAAAGATGCATATGGAGTTTATATAAGCAGTATTTAGCTAGACACATAATATTCAAGCCAAATAATCCAGGGCTCTTGAGCTTTTATAGACACCCACTCATATTTATTTACTTATTCTGCAAACCGTTATTGATCAGTATCTCAGTCTGAGGGATGAATATATGGTTGAGGTGCTCCCAGGGGATCTGGTTTTAGGTGAAATGTCTGGGAAGCAGCGCTGTTTGGCTTTCACTTTCTGTATCAGCCCTCACTGTTGAACTGCCTGGGGCCTCCTCAGGGGCTATGCCATGTAGAAGGAAGGACTCCAGCATCCGCTCTGCTCCTCAGGCCATATGCTGAGTCTGCACGGACCTGGGGGATCCTTTCTCTAATTTTCAAAAGCCAGAGTGTGAGATCCCACTGAGTCTCCTCCATCGGGTCACCACTCGTCTCTCCTGGTGGGAAGGAATGGGATCGCTCTTAGCCTTCTAAGAAATGCCAGAATCTTTGACATATTTTGGTTAGTTTTTCTCAAGGTCTTAACCATTTCTCAGATAGTAATTTAGAAAATTTGCCTGATCACACCTCCACAAATTCCACACAAATTTCACACAAAACTCTCATCAGCAAGACAAAGCCTAGTGTCTGTAGAAGTACATGACATTCATCAATCTGTAGGTACTGGCCTTAAACTCCCAGGCCCCAAAGACCTCACACCTTTCATAAACTTTCCTATTCTCACTTTTGCAGTTTCACTTATAATACCGGGTTGACATTATCAGCTATTTTTTGCAAACTTCAACATAATTCATGTTATAAAATTGTTGATATGGTTTGAAAAGTTTTAAATCTTGCCTTGTATATAAAGAAAAGTTAACATTTTAAATGTGAATGTACAGTTAACCTATGAAGAGATCTTTATTTATTCTCATATATTCAGTTCTTGAAAATCCTTATTTTCCATTCATGCAAAATTATTATATAATCCAGAATATAGACTCATTAAAGCATATACATTCTCAAACTTGTCACTTGTTTCTGGAAATGATTACATTGATTAAGGCACAGTGAATTGGAAGTATAACGTTTTTGTGTTGCTGCAAGAGAAAATTCTTAGGCTCCATAAATTTAAATTGAGTGAGTGAGAAAAAAGAAGGCCTATAAAACTATGAATACCTATTCTAGTAAAGGATGCAAGAATTTCAATAAAGAAATAATTGGTAATCTTGAATTCAGTGACAGAAAATTATAAATCTGTCTCTTTTATGAAGTGTCTTGTGTGAAATATGGATGAGTTGAGGTTATAAAAAAACATGTTTACCAGCAGGAGCCTAAATCAATAGCTTTGAACACGATAGTTCAGAAAGTAGCAGGGGGGCCACTGTTCCTGACATAGGCAACACTGGTATTTATTTACTTTATTTTATTTTATTTTATTTTTTTTACTTTCATACTGCATCCATTTTGTTCTCCTGCCCTGCCTCTCTCTACCTTTGTTCTTGGTTAAAATAAACCATCATGGCATTAAATCTGTCTACTACAGTTAATTACTTCAGTTATGTGCTAAAGCATTTAGTTGTAGCACCTTCTCTCTATGGGTTTGAAGAAACAGTTTACTATCAGTTTGTATGGTGGTTGCTATACATTTTCAACCCATAAAGACCATGTCAAGTGCTCCAAGGGATAATGAAATATTAATTTTGAGACAAAAAATTAAGTAGCTTAAAGAAGAACATGTTGTCTACGCCATGAGTGGCTTTTAAGACATTGATATCTATGCTTTGAACATATCTATTCTTAGCCTTTCAAACCACACGTAATGAGCCCTAAGTAACTGTCTGCTTTCAATTGCGTAGCACTCAGATCAAAACCACCAATTCCTTTTTTTTCTGAAAGACCAAAGCTATGAAAAAAAGCTCCTTTTGTAAATTTACAGTTCTTTTTTTTGACAACATTATGCCACTGTAAAAACTTGCTACTGTCTTGTAAATACCGGAGAAAATATTATATCTAATGCTTAAAAAAATAGTAGCACCCAAGTATTTTGTTGTATGTATACATATGCATTTCGTCATGCTTTCCCATACTTATTGCATTATATACTTTATTCATGTTAAGAAGACCCAAATGCCAAATAGAAACCATTTTCTCATTTATTCATGCACTGGTGGGATCCCTCGGCCTGGCCTGTGCCCTTGCACAATCCAGGCCCCCTTAGGGGATGTCAGACTGTCAGTTTCAGTCCAATCCCCACAGGCTGAAGCACTCCACTGGTGCATGAATCTGTGCACCAGGCCTCTAGTATGCATATAAGATCTTTAGTTAATCTCTTCCTGCCCTCCCCCTTCCCTCTGAGATTCATCAGTCTGTTTCATGTTTCCATGCCTGTGTGTTGAGCATCTGTCCTCTGGTGGTCAGTGTGTGTCTAGCTACTGAACGGTCAAACGGTCACTTAGGCTTTTATATAAATACTAGAGGCCTGGTGCATGAATTCGTGCACCAGTGAGGTTCCTCGGCCTGGCCTGTGGGATCGGGCCAAAACTGGCTCTCTGACATCTCCTGAGGGGTCCCGGATTGTGAGAGGGCACAGGCCAAGCCAAGGGACCCACCAGTGAACAATTGGGGCCGGGAGGGACGCAGGAGATTGGCCAGCTGGGGAGGGACCACAGAAGGGCTCCAGGGCATGCCTGATGGTCAGGATCTCAGCAGCAATCTAACCTACCAGCCGGAGCATCTACCCCCTGATGGCCAGTGAACGTCACAGCAAGTGGTTAAATAGCCTTAGCATATCATTAGCATATTACACTTCGATTGGTTGAACGGATGACAGGACACTTAGCATATTAAGCTTTTATTATATAGGATAGATTCTTTGTGTCAGCGTTGATATGTAAATGGTCTTATTTATCCAAATGATAAAAAAATGATTTATATAAAAATAAATAAAAGTAAGTTAGTGTTCTAAGAAATGACTTAAATACCACTGACAATATTGAGCAACGATAAAGTAGATTCAGGAAGTAAAAAAAAAAATAGCAACTTATTCTTTACTATCTATGTTCATCTTAAAACGGAAAGCTCCATTCATATGTGTTTTAACCATTTGATGATGGCATCAGTTTTCTATTTCACTGCCAACTTTTCTGCAAAGCAGAAGCCCTGTTGAATGCTTAAGTGACTCTTAGATAATACTATTTTTTTGTAAATGGTTTGTGGGACTAGGGTAAGGTAGAAAGGGGTGTACAGGCAAAAGCACGGGGGCTGATCTCAATAAGGACGAGCTGCAGCTTTAGGATGATTCTGTAAGCAGAGAAGAAGCTGGTGGAAAGACTGAGTGATTACATGAAGGAAGCAGCCACTTAGACAAGCCTCAAAGCAATGAGCTAAGAGGATGGTGGAGAAATAACATTTATAGAGTAAAAGCTTAAGGGATCTTTTTTCCCCCCTCATCAATAATTTTATAAAATATACATGGCCCACATGGATTATACGTACACATTAGGTTGGGGGACATGATGTCATGAGAATCTCCTTTCTGTTAATGTTCCTAGAACTCTTTGATAGAATCAATACTCGTAGTCCTGATTCCTTAAAAAATACATCTGTCTCCAATATAATGAAAGCTTATGGAACCCAGGTTTTTAAGGCTTTTCTGTTTAATATTCAAGACCTGGATTGCTGAACAGGATAGATATCTTACTGATTCATGGGCTTTGCAAGCGTCTGCAATGCTGTATTTAATGTTCATAATTAGTATTCATACTGTAATTGCTTTTAGAAAGCTCCACCATTTGACTTTACAGGCAAGGAAGCATATTTGTAATCTCATGATAGCCTGAAAAAACAACAACCAGGTTATTCAAGAATATATTATTTGTAATCACCATCACTTGCAGGTGGTTTAGTCTGCTTTTAAGTCTGTGCTTTCTCTACTTCGTTGTCCCCATATATTGGGATTTGTTTGGCTTAAAAACTAGTTTATTTCTTCCTAAGATGATAGGACAACTTCTATTTTTATTTCTCTGTAGAGCTTCAATTTTAATAGTCCCACTAGGAAGCAGATTGAGGAAGCAGGGCTTGAACACTGAATAATTACATCTGGAATTTTGTCCACCCACAGGTAGAAGCAACTGCCATTAGCAGAAAAAGGAGAAGTCTCAATGATGATTGTATTGCATCCCCAGTGTAATCTCTGGAGAGACATTTGCCAATTTACATGTACAAACCAAACAGCACTCCTATTGACACCTTTTCCAAGTTGCTACTTTCAGCACCCTTCTGTGTCATGCATTGAACACAGTGTGGCCTCAGTAACTCATTTAGTCTCATGAATTTAGCAGCACTCCGGGTGTCATTTGTCTTTTGGAATTATGGGCCTCAGCAAGGCTGGAAACTGAGCTAAAATGGGATGTTTGTTTTTACCCAAAGCGTCAATGGATTTCACATCTCAGAGTAGTCTCTTTTCACTAACAAATAGAGAAATTGGGGAAAAAAATGGAGCACTCTGGTGTGTGATGCTAATGGTGGGGGAGGCTGGGCATATGTAGCTAGGGAGTATATGTGAATTCTCTGTATTTTCTGCTCAATTTTGCTGTGAACCTAAAATGCTCTAAAAAAATTAAGTCTATGTAAAAAGGGAAGGAGGAGTCATACTCCATTTATACAAGTGGAGATTTGGTTTCATGCTTCATGTTGATTTTATATTTGCCATCATTTGCTTTTTACAGTGCACTTAATAGTCCATTTAAAAATCTTAAGCCAACTTTTTCCATTGTTTGCTGAATACAGTTTTCTCTCCAGTTGTGATCTCATGCAGGAAATTGTAAGAACATTGTGCATTATTTTTTCACCTAAGCAGTTGAATGGATAGTGGCAATTGGCAGAATTTTAAATTACGCAAGTGGCAGTGTATAAATATAAAATTCTTGCTTTTGATATTTTTATACATGTACTGTTATATGGAAAGAGAATGAATGGAAGAGAAAAGTGCATGAGAAAGGATGGCAAAGTAAATGAGAGACCAATCTTATTGAGAAACAAGCTAAACATTGAAGACTGTTGGTTATTTCCTTTTTCTTACACGATCATGTATTTATCCCCATATTTTATTCACCATTTTGTTGAGTAATACATCATCTACTTTCAACCTATATTGATTGAAGAGACGCCAGTGTAAATCAGAAGTGAAAAGTAGTATTAGAGCTTCAGAATTTGTGTAACATTGAAACATATTTGATGCCCTGTAAATGAAATAATTTAACTCATCTATCAGAAAAAATAAAAAGGAGTATGGATATATCTGAGTAGCAGTCACTGAATAAAACACATGCTTTACAAGGAGCGAGAACATACACAGACAGAATCTCTTTAATCTCTGTCCCACATGTATATTACATGCAACCACTCAGGATTTAGAAACCAGAAAAACAGAATTCACAATGTGAGACTCGGTGTTCAGAATGTTGAACAAAGAATCTGACACTGTTCATTGCCTCACAAACAGAATTTTCAGAATCGCAGACAAGCAAAGCCTCATACTCTGCACAGAATATGCTTGGAGTTGAGAGAAGAAATTCAGCAGCACTAGCACCGTCTGTCTGGATGTGATGGAGTCCTTCCTCTCTCACAAATCCACAGAAGGATTTTTTTCCCCCAAAAGGAAGTTGACTTCTTTTTGCAAACTCTAAACTTCTTTTACACTCACTGAAAATATACAGGTTTTTATTTTATGTGTGTGTGTTTTTGTTGTTTGTTTGCTTTGTATCAGGTCTGTTTTTTAGAGTGATTCAAACCATCAGAGACCCTGTCAGCCAGCGCTGCTTGAAAATGCTGGGAGGTACTAACCTAGCCCTGTGCAGTCCCAGATTCACAGAGAAAATTAGATTCTCCCACAATAGGGCCAATTATACAACTGAAGCATGGGGCAGCCTCTCCCTCCTCCTCCTCCTCCCCC